>JAJOOO010031736.1:0-16328 GCA_029582685.1 Solanum piurae
CCCCCCCCCCCCCCCCCCCCCCCCCCCCCCCCCCCCCCCCCCCCCCCCCCCCCCCCCCCCCCCCCCCCCCCCCCCCCATCTTTAAGACCACAAAGTTAAAAGACATTTTTATATATTGTACGTATCCTTAAATTAAAAGTCTTCTTTATTTTTAAAAATTCCATATCAAATTAAAATTAGAAAAATATATATCTATCTTTTTTATCTATACTACCTAAAAAGAATGAAGTACATAACTTAAATGATAAATTAATATGATACCCAAACTTATATTGTATTATATTTATTTATTTATTTTATATTATATTATATTAAAAGTAGACAACATTTCACATTGAAGGGTTGTGACATTTTCAAAGAGTTATAATATTTTCGATGAGTTGTGATATTTTCGAAGGGTTGTAGCTTTTCTACAAAGTTGCGACTTTTCCGAAGAGTTGTGACTTTCCCGAAGGGTTGTTACTTTCCCTAAGGGTTGTGACATTTCAAAAAAGTTATGACTTTTCCGATGAGTTGTGACATTTTTAAAGGGTTGTGACTTTTCTTAAGGGCTGTGACACATTTTTTAGAAGGCACAATAAGCATTTTTTCCCAATCACTACTACCCTTTGTTGGCTATAAAAAGAGGATTTTCCTCAAATTTTTAAACTAAATCTTTTTGAAAATTTTCATTGTTGTTCTTCTTCTTTTTCTTAAAACATCCAATTAGTATATCTTCTATATTTTATATTATATTTATTTACTTATTTATATTATATTATATTATATTAAAAGAAGACACCATTTCACATTGAATGGTTACGACTTTTCCAAAGAGTTTTGACTTTTTCGATGAGGTGTGACCTTGCCAAAGGGTTGTGACTTTTATGATAACAAACAATATGGACATGCTCATACTACCCTTTGTTAACTTTATATGGAGGAGTTTCTTCACAGTTTTAAACTACGATTTTATGTTTTCTATTCTTCTCTTCGTAAAAACTCAAGTTTGATTTTCAGACGTTGACAATACAAAAGTTCAATGAAATTTGAACACTCTCTAACATGAACGTTAATTTAATATAATACTCCAACTAAAAATATCCAATTTAGTATATCTTCTACATTTTATATCAATGTTTATTTATATTATATTATTATATTATATTAAAAGAAAGAACTCCAACAATACAATAATAACTTAGTAAGTATATTTAAGAGGTGTAACTAAAAGATTTTAAAGATGAATAACTTTCAGAAGTAACTATAAGAAAGTTTACATTCACTATTCATACGAACTTATACTTTATCATTCATTTTATAATTGTTTACTTAATTTATTTATTTATTGATATTCACATTATTTTTAAAAATAATATAGTACATAGTTTGATATTCACGTGCAACGCACGTACATGCATCAAAACTAGTATATATATATATATAAACTCCATTAGATTTGTCTTGCAAAATCAGAAGCGCTTGAAATTGTTACATGACAAAGGACAAACATAATTACCAGAAAAAGTGTTTTAGGAAATTCATGAGCCAATGACAAATATCTACTTTTTAAAAAAAAAAAAAATCAAAATCACACAATTCTAAGAGTTTTGGTAATTTGGCCAAAGAGCCGAAAACTTAAATAATCAAACAAATAAAAAGTTTCAAAATTTTGTCTATCAATATAAAAGATAATATCAATAACATATTTCGCGGTCATGAGATTTTCATATGTCATAAAAAGGGAATACATCAATCTTCAAACATATTAATTTGTCTAAGTTTTAAAATCTCCAATAAAATAAAATAACAACATCAAACTAAACCATCATAATTTTTAATCAGAGTAACATAATGTTGCTTTGATTTTTGAAACTATAGAGCTCAAAAGGTTATGAATATAAGTCACTGCCTCCATTTGTTGGTGTTGAGAGATTGAATGATTATTGGCACAAATTAATTTTTGCAAAGCCACAGTTAAGATTGAACCATTTTGTACATTTCCATTATTGTTCCTATCTGAGCCGAGGCGACCATCATGACTTATCATGATACCTGAGGGTAAAATAGCAATTTCTTTTGCATCACTTCCATTGACAATTGAAGTGTATGTTGATAAATCTATGGGTCCATAGATTAAAAAGGCTCCCATGTCATCGATGTTTGACTCTTGAAGAAAAAACATGTCGTTCCCGGTTGGCATATAACGCTGCATACATTACAATAATTTAAGGAAAAATAGTGTAAGCACTAAGAAGAAATAAGAAATTCTGAGGGACAATTTTTTACGCTAAACAACAAAAAATACATCTCTAATTCCATCGAATAATGTATTGTCAAATAATGTGGTTAACTATAGCTAATTTTGCAAAGATAAGTGATGAATTTCATAATCAATTCTTGTCCCTTTTATAGTCATATGTATTTATCATAATTAGTTCACATAAAAAAATAAAAAGAAAGATAATCAAGTGGAATTATTAATCCAGAAAATATGACAGATGAAGACTTGCTATAATAGGCTAAGTTATGATAATGTGAAGAAGATTTTCAAATTGTAAGTCTATAAAATAAACACATCAAAAGATGGTCTTGTTTTCTTGTGTTTAATTTACTACAACTCAAAAGTGAAATTGGACCACCAAAAATGTCTTTTAATTTAATAATCATAGATTAAAAAATAAAGTGTGGGGGGGGATACAAGTTAGAAATTTTGATATTTTTACATGTGAATACAAGATGAATTGAAATCATAAGTACATTTATTTTATTCTTCAAATATAGTGAAATATCATTACCTGATAATTAAAGAAGAAAATAATAAATCATAAATAAATTTAACAAATACCTGAATGATTGTAATATTATTTTCTAGAGAAGTTCCTGTTTGTACTCGATCTTTCTCAGTAACATTATTTTCACCGCATAAAACATCCCACTAATATAAATAAAATAAAAAACCAAAATCAAATGATAAACAAACTCATTACTTGATCGTGAAAAATTAGTTCATGAGATGACTATTGTAAGACCATATAATAAAATAAAAAAAATCATGCACAATTAAGGCTAACACTTGAACATGTAGATAACGAATCCAATATTAACATATCAATTGAATTGACGACTTTATCTTAATGGTTTCAAAGATTCTTAATATTGAACTTATTCTAATTTTTAAAAAATGAGTTTTGATTATCATATTTATTGAAATTTTTGCAAGTTTCACATTAAAATCAACACAGGGATTGAAGAAGATCAATAAGGGTACTTTTAGGGGTCATTTGGTTAGAAATTAAATAAGCTATAAAGGGATGGATATTACAAAAAATATTTTCTATAGGACGTTTGGTTCATTGCATTAAAACTGAATATACGGTTCAAAGATGCATACCGACAAACCTATGGTTAACTACATTTCACTATAACATCTAACTTTATTTGGAACCGATATTAATATTATGTTATAATAACATGTTCTCTATAACAAAAATTGTATTGAACAACTAAAAAAAATATCTGAACAAGCCACGCAATTATAAAGAGGGTTTGATACATACCTGACATGTTGTGTTGTCATCTTTGAGGAAATTAAAAATAGTTTCAAATGAAAGGGGAAGCCATAGAGAAGTAGCAGCAGTGGCAATGAAACCTTGTGGTTGGGTAATTTCTAATTTTTTTCTTATAGAAACCCTATCTCCACTATTCAATTGTGATGAAGTTGGAAAATCTAATTTATCTGTCATGCTTAGGATTTCACAAAAACTCTTCACCATCCTTTGAGACAGATTCATCAATTTTTTCACCTCTTTTGGAATATCATAAACCACTGAAAATAAAAAAAGAATAAAAGAAAAAGTAATAAGGACTTATCAATTAGGGCATTCTTAGTGACACAGAAGTCAATTTTTAGAGAATAATTTATTTTGAAAAAAGTATTTTAAAACATTTAATGAAGATTGATCCTTGATAATAATATTAACAAATCAGACAGTGTTTTGATGATATTTTCGAGTATTAAAAGATGACAGTAATGTGTTAGTGTTGTTAAAGTGTTGATATAACGTTAAAATTTAGATAATTATGAATCAAAATAACTTCTCCAAAAAAAATGTGAAAAGAGATCATTTTTCCCATTTCTTTGGTAGAAAAATATTTTCTCTAGAAATGACTGATTTTTTTGAAAAAAATCATTATACCAAAGGTATCCCTAAAAAAAACTTTAAGAAAATGTTTCAAGTTAAAAATTGAGATAATTGCAAAGAAAAATATCTTTTACCCAAAAATAAAAGAGATGATCAATTTTCAAACCCTTTAGATGAAAAACATTTTCTCTAGTCAAACATCAAAAAATAACTTATTTTTCTTTTTTTAGAATCTTTCACACCAAACACACTTTTGAAGAAAAAGAAAACTTTTAAAAAGAAGGCTATATTTCAAATAAACAAAGAAAAAGGGATGGATTTGAGCTCCATCAAGATTTTGTCTTTTTAACTCAAGCCGCTTTGAGGTGACAATTTATCTTATATATTAAAATTTGAAGTCATAAATATATAAAGAAGGAGATATAAAATCGAACCTCCTTTGAGATCATGCTTAGTAGGACATATTGCACCCATTGCAAAATTATATCTCTCAGACATCCTTTGAAGTGTAACAATCCATCTTTCAGCTCCATATGTTTGATGACCACACAACAAGTCTTTAAAGATACCATTAAACTGATTTTTTTCATCTACTTGAACATGTTCAATCCACGTAACCTATAAGAAAAATATAATCACGAAAGCAAATCCAAAAATTAGCTGGATCATTGGAAATGTTTTTGATTGGAACATATGTTAAAAATTCATATTTTTAATGGTGTGTGTTGTTATAAGGTGAAAATTGCATAAGACAGTAAAAGGAGAAAACTATTCATTTGCTTTTGCCCTTCCCCGAACTCCGGTATTGAAGGAGGTCAATACATTAAAATGCCTCTTTAAATAAATAAAAATATAGAGAGAAATTATTCTTACCATACTTCCTCCATTGCCCGTATCTTTGATTGCACAACCAGAAGGAAACTTCCAAGCATAAGAAGGTACATGAGTTTGAATCTCTTTGAATAAATCATATGAAACATCCAACATTATCCATGTTGTTTGATCAAGTTTTCTGCAACAACGTATGATGAAAAATTCTCTAGCTTCCACTAAAGGAGATAAAATATGCAATTGTTCATACATCTGTTTTCATGAACCAAAAAATAATTATATTATTTTAAGAAGTAATTTTAATATTTATTTGAATTTAGGAGGAAAATTGAAAATAATTAATAATTTACCAATTGTATAGAGCCTTCAATATTCCCAGGATTAATAACATCAATATTCCTAGCTTTTCTGACTATAGTGGAAAACATGTTCATCCATTTAATCTGCATATACAAAATCAATCATTTTAAGTATATAATTAATGATTAAACAATAATAGTTACACCTCAAAAATATTTTAAGTAATTAGAGTTGCTATTCAAATGCTCATTGTTCATGTCTGTCGCTCCATTTAACTCATAATAATCAATATTGTATGGGAGAAAATTAAAAAATAAAATGGCCTATTGAAAAATAACTATAAATTTAAAGTCGTTGTTCAAAACTAGTCGACTTGAATCCATGACGTAAGTGTGTTACATTTCAAAAAGTCATAACACAAAGAGAAAATGGTCTAAACCTCCCCCCTCCAATCTATACCCGAAATTCCAACTACACACTTATTCATTAAGAAAGTCCTATTACCCCCTTACACTATTTTAAAGTAGAATTATTTGCTCCCTGAATGATGAGATGGCAAAGAAAGTGTAGTTCACTCTCTTTGAGAGAGTGAGAGGTAAAAATAATAATTAAAACTTTAATTTTAAAAGTATTTCTTAAATTTTATATTATTATTTTTTGATTCTTTCAAAAATCTTTAAGTTTCTTTTTAAAAAAAACTTTTTATCGTCTTTCTTCTTCTCTTCACCAAAGCTACGTCGGCATGCGGCTCTGCTCCACCACTTGATCGCCGCCCTCACCAACCTTTCATCAATAAGTTAACTTTCATTCTCAGATCACAAATTTCTCACAGTAAATTCACTTCTCATCAGTGTGACAAATTGACAATAACTCAAAATCAAAATCGAAAGTCATCCGGCGGCTCTGCTCCACCACCAGGTCGCCGCCCTCACCGAGCTCTAATCATTAAGTTCACTTTCATTCTCAAATCACAAATTTCTCACAGTAACTTCACTTCTCATTAGTGTAAAAAAATTGACAAGAACTCAAAATCGAAATCGAAAGTCAAGAGGATCAAACTTTATAGTCATTAATGGAGAAAAATTCATTAAGTAACAGTCCATCAATGGAGAAGAATTCATCAATGAAATCATTAGGTAACAAACCCATTAATGGAAAAGACCCAATAATCGAAATGGGTTGCTCAACATTGTTAAATTTTAGCTTCAATAGAGAGCATCAAAATTTTGCTAGTGTTCATAACTCCGGTGAAACTCGAAGAAGATGATGGCAGTCATAGAATGTATCCCAAAATCTGGAAAATCAATTGTCAAGATCAAAGAAAAAGAGGAATGGAAAAGAAAGTAAATCAAAGAAAAAGAGGAATGGAAAAAGGAAAGTAAAAGAGAAAGATGGAAATATAGATGAAAAATAATTGCAGAATAAATATATATATATATATATATATTTTTAAAAGGTAATATTACGTGGCAGGGCGCGTGCAATTCACAATTTTATATAAATCTGGTTGTGTGTTTTTAAGGAGGTATAAATTATACTTTTAAAATGTTCAGGGGTAATAGGACTTCCGTAATAAATAAGTGTGTAATTGAAATTTCGAATATAAATTGGAGGGGTTTTAGACCATTTTCTCTAACACTAACTTGGATTCCTCACTTTGTCATGTTTGAAATCCATGACATTGGCATGGTGTCTTGCCACATCAAAAGCGACCAATTTTCAATAAATTCTTAAACATTGTCTACTTTTCAAAAATCTATCAAAAAAGTGACTAGCACACACAATTTCAACTCAGCTAAATATATGAGACGGAGCTATATATATATAACAAAGAAAACCTAAGACCCTATTACTAACATGTTCTAAAGTGGTATAAGCTAAACCCAAAATATACAATATCACTCATAAACTAAATTTTTATAGCATGAAAACGTTCAAAAAACTTACTGGGTCAAGAAAAATTGGGATCAACTCAATTGCAATCATTGGCACAACTCCAAAATGCTTTGATGATTCAATTCGAATAGTGGATGATATATAAGGCCGATATGAATTTGGAAATTTTCTATCATAACTCTCACGATGTATAAAACACCTCTCGTCACCTGATGATTTTACCCAGACTGGATCATTCACATCCAAAAGTACAAGCATTTCTTTCATAGCAGCATCAACAATATCAAAAATTGATTTTTCCCTATTATCATGATGAATACCATAATTTTCTTGTGGTAATGAGGACATAATTGGGATGTTATTGTTATTTATTAATTGTGCTCGACCATTATTGTCTTCATTATGATTATTTTCTTGATCAAAAGGAGGATTATATCCAATGGGAGATCCAAGAGTTGAACTCAGTGGTGCCAAATTTGAATCCATCCCAAAAGATATTCCACGAGAACTTGAGATGATTCTTGATATTCTTAAGTGCTGCAAAATAAAAAAAAATTGTTTAGTTCAGTAACCTACTATAATCGGTAATTATTTATTACAAACATGTCTTTGACAATATAAAAAGATAAAGTAAATAATTGCTAACAATATAGTATATAACATAAATTCTTTTAATTCAATTAATTTACTGTGAGATGAAGGTCGTCTCTCTTGTGTAGGGCAGGTGCGACTCATACAAAACGGGAAAGGAAAAATCCAAGATTTAATGAAGGAAACAAGTAAATGGGAAAACAAGTAAACAAAAAAGAGAAGCAATTTTATCATGAATAGAAAAATGAAACATACCATTTTCACTTAAAATTTTGCAAGAATCCTATTAGTAAGCCAAGGAAAAGAGGAAATGAGAAGCATTATAAAAAATATGATAGCCACAAATCCCAGTATGCATCTAAAACATTCCAAATAAGAAAGACCAGACACAGAAAAATACGGACAATACTTAAAAGGCATCCAAAAAACAAGAAGTCACAAATTTTTATCACAAGAACAAGGACTAGAGATTACTATTAAAACCAGAAACAATGAAGAAGAACAAAAATCATAGGAGGAGAGAAACATCTAGACTACGAAACAATAAGAAGGAAGAGTTACTAGTAACCAAGTGAGTCCTGAAACAATTACGGATTTGCACAAATCATGTCGTCAGAGCTCAATCAAATCTAACCATTCGAACCATACCAATAAGTAAACCAGTAAAAAAAATCTCAGTGAAAAACCAGACCTTAGTATGATCTATTATAAATTTGTCACTACAGACAGGATCATAAACCAGCCGACTCGCAACAACAAGTCAACTGAGCTTAATATGGCGGAATTCTGGGCCATCTATTGTATTTCATTGAGAATCTAGATTTTACAAGCAAGAATATGGCTGAATTCTGGGCCATCTATTGTGGCCTATGTTTGATGGATTATGGTTACGAATTGCAATAAAAAAGAAAAAGAGGAGAGAAAAATATTATTTGCAGGTCTATTATATCAAAAGATTCTGACTGAGTATAGTCGTAGGAAATACACTCCAACTCTGTACAAGAACAAATTCAAAGAACAAGAAGATATATAACATCATTGCAACCAAAGGGGTCTTAGACTAGAATCTATTTTAGATCCCAACCAGTATAAAAATATTTGGCGTCAAATTTACTTTCCGCATTTCTATTCTTGCATGTGTGTTGAGATGCTTTGCATATATCATAAGTAAATTATGAGAAACAGTCAGTCAACATAAAAAGGAAGAATAAGGACAATACACCCCCACACCCTCTTGCATTTTTAATAGTTATCAGAGCAAGATCCACAACTTATTTCATAACAAGAAGTGAGAAAAGATCATGTAAAACTAAGTTACTACTGAAGCATTATTTCAAAAAGGAACTTGACAAATAATACCTCGTTGCTTCAATGAGAAACATTTCCCTCGTTGGAAAGTAAAAATGGAGACATTCATAAAATCTTATGATGTGAGAGTCTGGAGAGTTATTAAGCTTGGAGACAACCCTATTCCTCATACCAATAAGTCAACTAGTAAGAAATCTTTTATCGACAAATCTTCCCCTAGTAGGATCTATTATAATTGTGTCACTGTTGATGGGATAAATTAGTTGACTTTCAATACCAAGTCAACTAAGTTTGAGTCCCCAAATGACAGTCGTAGTTCTGGAAAGTCGACTCATATATCAGTCACTGCATATCCCTTTTCTCAGTTTTGCTATTACGCATTATGGAAAATCTAATCATAAGCAATACAAATTCAAATTTCATTTTACTTATTTCCCAAGATGGGTTTGGAGACTCAAGCCTATTTCTACTAGTTTTAACTCTAACCCCAAAGAACTCAAGTCAACATGGGTACCTAACAAAAAAGTAACTATTCTTTATTATAGGAACACCACAAGAAGTCAGAAGGAAAATGATATTTTCTTAGTGCATGTTCGAATCATATGACAGGCAACAAAAACCTATTTAAATTTATTGAAGATTTTGAAGGAGGAAACATACGATTAGGAGACAACTCTAAAGGAATTGTAATTGGTATAAGGTAATTTTACTTTCAATGAAAATTACATTATTACTTATGTTTATCTTGTGAATAGATTAAAATACAACCTTCTGAACAAATCAACTATGTGACGCGAAGCTTTTAGTAAGATTCAAAAAACCATGATGTGTTGTTGAAGGCAACACCGAAAAAACTCTGCTACCTGGAATTAGAGACAAAATCCTAGACTCCATCAAAAGCATAAGTGAACACATTTTTCTAGCCTAATTATCAGGAAATCCTTGGATTTTGGCATAAGAAATTTGGTCATTCATGCATGTGTCTTATTGAAAAACAAGCTAGACATGATCCGGTACTTGGACTGCCCAAGCAAGATCATACCAAGTACCGTATATGTCATGCATGTCCAAAGGGTAAGAAAATTACTAGAAATTCTTTTATTTCAAAAGATATTGTGTGTACTTCTAAGCCCTTGAAGCTACTTCATATGGACCTTTTCAGTTCCCACTCAAACAACAAGCATCGGTGAAAAAATGTGTGCATTTATCATTGTTGATTATTTCTGTTGATTTATTTGGGTTATATTTGTTGATCATAAAGACGATACTTTTAAAAAATTATAGTTCTTTTGTGAAAAAATACAGAGAGACTTGGATACTATAATACTTCTATATGAAATGATTATGTAGGAGAATTTGAAAATAAGACATTTGAAAAGTTCTGTAATGAGCAAGGCTACTCTCACAATTTTATCATTTCAAAGATCTCCTCATCAAAAAGGAGTCGTAGAGCGAAAGAACAAAATTGTTATGACCCAACCCATCATGAGAGGCACCAACACTAGCCTGGAATCAACTATCTACTAACATGCCATCAACTAAACAACAAAAAGGGAGTAGTTTTCAACACTTAAAACTAATATCATAAATAAAAATCACTCTATCACCAAACCTTGGGGAAGTAACACCCTAGAAACTAAAAGTCGTGTACCAAAACATCTACATTGTCTAGGATGTGGGGATGCAACTCCAAAACAACAAGAGTCTAAGTTCGGAAAATGGACTAGAGGGAATAGAGGAATCCATAGCAGCTCGGAAGAAGTAGCTCACACTTGGATTCAAAAAGTGTTAGAATCACAGTTAATGTTGCGAAGAAGCTGCCAAAATTTTCCCTGTACTCAAAAGGAGAAAGAGCAAGTGAACTATCAGTACACAAAATCCAAAGTGCACTAGTAGTATCATCGGCCAACTCCAGTGATATGAAATATGAATGGGTGACCAAAACATAGAAAAACAGATAAGATAGGAAATAAACATGATCAACATCATTACAACAAAGCCAACCCAGTTCACTCATAGAACCCACACACAAACAATCACATGTACTAGGTGTTGTATCCGAGCACACCATTTGTAATTTGTACTGCCGTGGTACCCGAGTCAATCATATAGATATCTTGTACCAGGCGTGGTACATAAGCCAACCAAATATGTATCAAGCATGGTACCCAAACCAACCAAGAGATATCATCTACTAGGCATTGTACCCGAGCCAAACATTAGTATGTACCAGGCGTGGTACCCGAGCCAACATACAATCACACATCATAATCAAAGTAACAATCACAATACATAAGTTCACACTTGTACTCCGAAGTAAACACATTCATTTTAGGAGATTGATACAAGCTATCATTTCAGTTTAGACTCCTTCCATTCCGTAGAAATGCATTATACAGATAATACTAATGAATAAGTTAGCAAGCACAGATAACATAAATAGGAAACAAACAACTATCACCTACCTCGAATCAACCCCAAAATGATCTAAAAAACTTGAGCTTTTCCCTTGTTATGATACCTAGCTTGTTCTTGATCTAGAAAATATCAATATAACACATAATCATACCCAATTGACCTAAATACACATGGATTATATCCTAATCCCAAATCCGATGCCAATTTCATGATAACTCTACCCACACCGCAGGTTTTCCACCATTTTACCAACCTAAACTCTCCCTAAAGTAATCGCCATTGATTCTAACGCCTATGAATCGAATAATCAACCTAGGGCAGTAATTTAATTACCTTTACTGATGATAATGATGGAAAATAGAAGAAACTCACCCTCGGTTGCCCCTGCTCTTCCTTAACATAGGGTTGCAAAATATTGAGTTGTTTTGGGAATTTTCTACATTTATTGCGACTTACCCCACTATAGAGGCCTAATCCCACTATAGAAGGAGTTAAATTCACCGTTATAACGACATATACTCGAAACTCCTCCAAAATTAGATTATTCTCAACACAACTTCAAATCTTAATGTTCCAAACCAACCCTTTCACGCTAAGTCCCTCATCGGGAGTTCTATTTGCTTGAATTTACTTATGAAAAGTCCTTTGAACTGCTTATCGTCTTAGCAATAGAAAAAGGTTTTGTTAATTCACAATTCCCTTCTCATGTTTGCTGATTAAAAAGCCATTTATGGTCTTAAACAAGCCCTGTGGGGTTGGTATACTGCATTGCGCAATCATCTACATAAAATGGGATTTATCAAGTCTGAATCTTATGCTTCTTTGTTTATTTTGAAGAATCTGGTTTCAACTTTTTATGTACTCGTCTATGTTGATGACATTTTGATCACAAAAAGTGATCGCAGCTTGATAAGACATGTTATTGATTCCTTGGATTCTCGATTTTCGTTGAAGGATTTTGGTTACTTAGATTACTTTTTGGGTGTAGAAGTTAAAAAAGTGTCGGATGGTCTTATTCTCTTTCAATCCAAATACAATATTGACACCTTTTATGAATTGGATATGCAAGATCGTAAAGAAGTTTTGACACCAATGTGCTCCAGTAAACTACCTCGGGCAGCTGATGGTTCTCCACCTGCTAATGCTACACTCTACAGGTGAACCTTTGGTAAGTTACAATATTTATCATTCACACGGCCTAATATTTCTTACGATGTCAGTAAACTGTCATAGTTTATGCATGAACCTACTGATGAACACTGGAAGGCGGTTAAAAGGATAACGGTATCTTAAACTCACATCAACTTCAAGTCTTCGAATTCTTCGCAACTCAGACTACAATCTTTATATGTACGCTGATGTTGATTGGGCCAGAGACCGGAATTCTAGGGAAAAAAATCAACACTGTTCTAAAGTGTTACTGTTGTGCAAAGGGCCACCATGAAAATACTCTTCATGCTCTTGTAGATCGGATTTTTTGAGAGCCCTGTGGTATTCAACATCATTGTATGTCTCTGGCTAATGTATCTAGTGCCTAGTTTAATACCAAGTTTAAGAATAATTCCCATAGAATGTTATTGAACATCACACCTTAGGTAATATGTTGGGATTTATGAAAAGGTAATGATTCTTGAAAATTTGGTGATAAGAGGAAGGTTGTGAATCAACAAGTGCAACAAAATATTTTATGATATGATGGAAAGTCTTAGACCAATACCTAAAAGATTATCTGTAGAATGCTTGGACAACAATTTAGCAGAAGCATTAGCAGCTCAACATGGACAGTGTTATATAAAACCTGGAAGTTCAACAAATGTTAATTAAACAGCAAAAATATAAAGGTTTACCTCCTCTCTCATCCTTTGACTTTCCATTTTTAAATTTTCTAAATTACTCCTTCTTTGTTCTTCTCCAATGGATGGACCATCACATTGTGGGCACATATTATTTTTCTTCTTCTCTTTCATTGCCATAATCTCACAACGGAAAAATTCATTTTCTTTTCGAAGAGTATCGTTGTCTAATTTCTCATCTTTTGCCTGAGGAAATATATATTTAACAAAAATTAATCACATAAATACATATATATATACATATATATATATATATATGAAGTCAAACAAAATCAGAATTATGAGCTAATTAACTGTGTAAACAGATTGAAATTAATAGTTCCTGGGATAATATCATTTTTCATTCATAAAATTTAGAAACATTTTGATTTTGGTCCTTTTGATATTTGAAAAATTCCATTTAGATTTAAATTTAATCGAAATGTGTGTTTATAATTCTTTTATGTAAAGTTGTATGTAGTAAGAACTACTTTCAAAACTATATTATCATTAAATATGGAGTAACAATACAAGCTTAATATAACACCTAGTTAATTAAGTGACGGGGAGATCAATAATTATAATAAATTTGGGAATATTTACAATAAGAATCAAAAGTGCACATTTTAATTAATTGAAGGTATATGTACTTAATAATAATAAAAGGACCAAAACTACTATTAATTCTTTTTTTAAAATGTGTAAAAACTAATAATCTTTTCTCCATCATTGCTTAAAAGTTTAAATTCTCGCTCTAATTTTGAACAACATACATTTTGTTCCTCACATGCAATATATATTTTGATGGATTATTTCTACATGGGTGAAAAAAAATTTACCCATGAAAATATTATCTATCCAACACACTGAAATTTTGAAAGATTTGCCTAGGCATATTTTCATGGGGGATCAATTGGGGTGCAACTAAAGGTAGCATGTTTAAAAGTTGGCTGATATAAATCCAGTAAAATCCCACAAAATGGGATTTGGAGAAGGTAGAATATATGCAGATCTTACTACTATATCTTCATGTAAAGAGGCTGATTCATATGAGAACTTGACAAAAAATAAGTTTTATAAAAAAAAAATTGAGATGTTAAATGTAGCCATAAAGAAGAAAAAATATAGTTTGTACTGTAACAACTCGGAAATCTAGTAAGACCAAGCTAGAATCTAATGGAAACTAGTAGGTGAAACTAGAGTCTAACGTGTGAGCTTTTGAGTTTGATGTTTGATTGTAGGTTGTATATTGACTTCCCGAGCTTAGATTGAGGTGCCTAGGGGTTAAACGTCAAGGTAAGACCCCCAAGGACCAACCAAGGGTCCTTGAAGGGGACCCTAAAGTCTAACCCCAAGGCTGCCCCTTAAAGCAAAAAGCTATCAAAAATGTGTGACCTACGGATGGCCATCTACGGCCAGTAAGTCAATTGATGCCCCGTAGGTCTTGCTCCGTAGGTCAAGGCCACCAAGTCCATGTTGCATACCGAAACCACGACCCCACAGTACGGGGCTTGGTCCCATCCACGGTCCGTGGATGTGGGTCTCATGGTTTGCACCTGTAAGCTGTCCAAACATCTCAGCCAAGGTAAGTAATTTCCAACTAATTCCTTTTTAATTAATTTCCATTAGGGGTCGTTTAATATGGTAATTATACATGTATATAAAGTATTTTAAGTCCATAAACACCTCATTAATTCATTATAACCCAAGACCCCAAATCAAAACCCAACTACTCTTCCCTCCAAGAATCTTCTCTCTAGAACCTCCATTGAAGAACAAAGAAAGAGATCAAGGAAATCTTGAAGGAAGGAGATTTTCAATACTAATTTGGAAGGATTATACACCTAAGGTATGAGATTTCTTCATCCTTGGGAAGCTATCACCCAAGGAGCCCTTTCAAAAGCTTTTAACTCAACTCTAGAAAACTCAATTAGCTAGGGTTTCAACTCAACTTCATGGATTCCTTTTAAAGTTGCTTTTAAAGGTTGAATTATGTTTGTTTATGAATGTATGATTGATTTTATATGATTTTAAATCAACTCCTTCAAGAATCCATGAGACCCCCAACCCTAGCTATGGTTATTCTTTACATTATGTGATGGTTTTGCAAGTTGGTCCAATTGATTGGATGTGAGTTAATTATGATGTAATTGCATGATCTAAGTGTGATTTTACATGTATACTTGATTAACCTAAGATTTCTAAGGTGAATTGATATACTCTAGGCTTGTGCCATGAAAGAGGCTAGTTGAGGGTTTAAATGTGATCCTCCAAGAATGATGAATTTCTTCATGTAATGCCTTAGATTAGATCACCTAGACTTGAATTGGTTTAGGGTAATTCTTCTAAACATGAATTGACTTGATCATGATATTATATGCATGTTTATGAATACTTGGAGTATAAAGTGCCAATCATGATGTGATTAAGGTATTGATGAGTTGTTGGATGATGGCATTCCCTTATCTAATGTGCTATTGTTATATGTTTGGGATGAGTTGGACCATAGCCCTTGAAGGGCATATTATGAAGGTTTGTGCATGTTGACAAGATTGTGTGTGAACTTATGATTCACTTGAAAGGTAAAGATCCTATGACTATATATTGTGTATATTGAGGTATTGTTGAAAGGCTATTCTCCCATTATCCTTTACATATGTTCATGTATGACTTATCTAGGATGATGAAAAAAAAAAGGGAGCATGTTTGAGCTTAATTGTGGGGTGCGTTCGACCCTTGATGAAAATAAAGAGGACATGCTACTAGCTAGGTCATGAGACCTCAGGGAGTTTTTCTAACCCTTGTTTTAAATTTTATTTATATCTTTGAGGACATAGCATCTTTTTAAGTGTGGGGTGGAGGAATAAATTCCTAGTTTTCACCGTTTTATTGAGTCTTTTTTTTTATTAGGATGGGTTCCTTGGCTTTTGTTTTCGGTTCTTTTCCTGAGGATAGTCCCTTTGAACCGAGTGTCTTTTATTTTTTTAGGAATAAATTTTATTTTTAAATTTTATTTTTGTTTTAATTT
>JAJOOO010031737.1:0-17039 GCA_029582685.1 Solanum piurae
TGTATCATTCCTTTTCTTTGTCTCTCTTGCTCCCTTAGTCTTTATTTCCCCCTTGATTATGCTTATCGCGTATGGTCATTTTATTTGCTTCCGCGACCAAGGATGTGTAATGATACGCTATGAGGCTTGTTTGAGGTTCCTTTGGGTTCCTCATTCGCCAGTCACGTCTAGGCCCTAGGCTTGGGTCGTGACACAACTGCATGCTCATTGAAGAGCTTGTCTACAGGTTCTGTGGCCATCACTAGTGCCTTCCTCACGAACATGAATGCTTCCCAAAAGAGTGAGCAACTTGTTGTACTGGTCGTGTGTGAGACTGTGAATCAACTGTGATCTGATCCTGGCAAATGAGCACTCTCACAATTCTTAGGTAACAAGCCTCGTGTATTTCCAAGTACAGTTGATGCTGACCCTGAGTTCCTTTCTTTGGTGAACTTAAAATCCTTAGGGAAGCCATATAGTCTATAATATGTCTTCAGTGTGACCTGACTTCTTATAGTAGTTACAAAACAAGTGTACTTTGCCATGATTTGATGGATATGTCTTGAAAGAACTTCCTGAATTGCCTGAGTGACTGAGTGATCATGTGGATTATCCAGAAGAAGAATTATTGGTGAAATCTGGCTTGTAAGCACCTCTGCCCCCACCTCTCTGTGGAATATAGTTTGTCTTGAAATTATTGCTATTGCTGGCTACATTAGAGTGGATGAAATTTGTGCTACTTCTTGTTGTCACACTCAGTGAGGTTGAATCTAAGTGAACATGATTGTGAGGTCTAACCTTGCGGTGTTTTTCTTCCTGAATTAAAATGGAAAATGTCTGAAGCATAGTAGGTAGGATATTCATCATTAAAATGCTCCCTCAGATAACTGTGTAGACTTCATTCAAGTCCATTAGGAATTGAATAAGTCTCTCATCCTGTTCTATCTTGTGCTATTTAGTCTTCCCACCACAAGTGCACAAACAAGTACATTGTGTGCTTGCATACAAGCTGTTTAGTTCTTCCCATAGCCTTTTGATGTAAGTGTAGTATCCTGTGACATCAAGGTTTCCTTGAGTGAGATTACTGATATCCTGTTAGAGTTGGTATAACTTTGCACCATTGGTCTGGTTGCACCTATCTATTAATTCGTCCCATAGCTCCTTAGCATTGTTCACATATAGTAAGCTATCAACTAAATCCTTTGAAAGAGAGTTTAACAACCAAGAAGTTACCATGTCATCGCATCGTTCCCATTTAGCAAATCCAAGTGAAGTAAGAGCTGGCTTTGGGATCTTACCATTGATGAAGCCAGTCTTGTTCTTCACAGAAAGTGCTCGAATGATGCCTTGCCTCCATGATCGGTACCCAGTTCCATCGAAAACAACTGGAGTGATTGAAGCACCAGCGTTTTCTGATGGATTCATGTACATAACATTGTTGGAATCTTGAGATTCAGGAGTTGGTTGATCTTCGGTTGGTGCCATGGATAACAAGCAAGCAATCGAGGTGAGGATGAATGAATCGAGAGAGAGAGAGAGAGAGAGAATGAGATCGCAAATCGCGAATGAAAACTGTGTGAGGATAAGAATTGAAATTGCAAATTCGCAAATTGAATCAGTGTGGGCTAAGCATCCTTAGCTCTGATACAATGTTGAATTGATGATCTTACTTGAAATCAATTATCTAAGAACTCCATGAAATGAGTTCTGAGCTCACAATCGAATTTGAAAAAATGATGAAGGTAGGATTGAATTTTGAAAACTGAAACATTGATTATCATTAAGCTGAGCATCTCTATTTATATCCATGTAACTAACTAACAGAATGGAAAACAACTAACTGACTAACTAACCCATAACTAACAGAACAGCTTAGCATTAAGCTATACTAATTTACATCATAAGTTCAACACATATAAAATTGACACAAAAAGTCACTTTTTAGGAAGTAATCAAAATAGGGTTAGTGTAGGTTTTTTTCCGTTTAATTAAAAAAGTTAAACACAGATGTCAATCTGCTAACATTTAAATTTTAACATAATTTTTTTCCACTTTATAGAATGGAATGGTGTAAGTTTTTCTGACACTTTTTATCGGACTTTCATTAAGCAGTTGTCAAATAAGAAAACGTAATAATCTTTCGAAACAAAATTTTAAAAAATATATTATATAAATTTAAGACAAAAAATAATAATAACCAAACAAATAAATAAGTAAATGATAAAAGGAAGTCTTTGGTAACGTTGCCTCTTGGTTAATGTATCTACAGTGCCTGTTTTAATTTATTAGACATAAAAAGACATAAAATTAATTTACAAAACCTGAATTTTGATTTGACTATATTAAGTGCCAGAATTCAGGGAAGAAAATCTGGCATGCCCGACAAATAAACAATCCTTCTAAAATGACTTTCTTTTTAATTTCAATAGACTACTACGTTGCGTTGCAGTAATAAGCAGAGACAGAGTTAAAAATTTAGATATAAATATGATGAAATTTAATAACTTTATCTCAAATAACGTATTTTTATTAAGAATTAATTAAAATATATATTTATTAAATTTATAATTTAATTATTAATACTTAAAGTCATCATTATTTAAAATTCTGACTTCGCTATTAATTATAAGCGTAACATTTTTTGGATTATCGTTGCACCGCTCTTTTATCCCATGTACTTAGAAATTTGACTTTAGGATCATCAAGCGGCTGGTGACTCTACAACAAATGGAAGCATCTTTGGACTTGAATCTATTTGGCTTTACCTGTCTTAAAAAAATAAAATTGATTGCCTTTCAATTATTCTAAATGTTTTGCTGATTATTGATGATTGCTCATAATTCATACATTTATTCTCTAACCATAAACTAATGATGCTAATTATTGCCACCAATCTTTTCAAAACATTTTTGGGACAAGTTTTGAGCCGGGATATAAAAAATGCTTCGAACGTAGATTCATAAGGCGTAAATTTTAGAAGAATCGTAAGCCCCAAGCGTCAAAATATTAGACTATTAGAGGAAGTAAGTGTAACAACCTGCAAGACTATACAAACTGAGTTTAAGATTCAATTGTCGATGCATTTTTATGTTGAACTTCAACATGATAAAACGATAAGGTTCAAAAATGGTGACATAAGCCAAAGCAATTGAGTCAAAAGGGCAATATTGAATAGAAATGCCCTAGGATAATAGTTTGGTTCAAAATGTTTGTGTCGTTATAAATAGTTTAAAAAATGTCCGTACTATTAATAGTTTGATCTAAAATTGTCCTTATTATGACTTAACGGGTCAAAATGTCTTTTTCTAATAAATCTACCAGTGTTTTTTTCTTTTTAAACATATTTTTGTTCCTAGTAAAAATGTTACTATTAAAGAACTTATTCTTCTTTCTTTTAATTCAAAATTAGTTTATCTAATAAATACGGAGAAAATAATCTTTTCCTTTTCTTAATCTAATTTTATCAATTAAGATAGAATAAATTTATTTATCATTTAAACTGATATTATATGTCATATACATAAGATTATAGTAACTCATCATTAATTTTTGTTTAGATCATCATTAGGAAAAGAATGTGTTTAAAAAGTATTACTATATATTTATATGAAAAAAGAATATTTTTGAAGCATTTAGACTAAACTATTGACAGTAAATATATTTTTAGATCAAACTATTAAATGTGAATATTGTTATTTAATTTTATATAATTTAAATATCATCATTCAGATATTGTGGATGAAATACTAGAGTATGTAGTATATAAATATACAATATTTAGTTGATATGAATGCATGCAGGAAAAGCAAAATATAAGTATTGATTAAGGACCCGCTTGATAAAAGATATTAATTAAAATAGTCCCTGAATTAAAATTTAGTCCAGCAATAAATGTTTTTGAGTGGCTGGAGGGACCAAATCCAAGATATTCGAGTACCATTTCACATTGCACGAGTCAAGAAAAAGTTATAATTATAATTACAAGTTTTGCAATCATATGATTTATATTTCATTGTTTTCTCAAATAAAATTATATTTATACTTTCAAGTAATTTGTATATATGTCGGGTCAAAATGTTTGGTATTCAAATAAAAAGGAGTAGATAAAACCTATCATTCTTTAAGTTAAACAACACTCAATTAAGATATGTGAATTTTTTAATTATAAAAAAATAATGTATTTGCAAGTGTAATATTTGAATCGTAAATATTAGTCTAGGAGATTTTTTTGGAGTTTTTCCATAGTGAAAGCGGATCTGTAAAAATCATGACTTGCATTATCAATCGTCAAGAATTTTCACAAAATAGATGAACTTCCTTTGTCCACAACCTAAATATCCTTTAAAGATACAAAATATTTTAGTGTTTCACTAAACTTAACCGTCATCTAATGCGGAAAAACTCTATTTTTCTACACCCAAGTGGTGTATTTATTCATAAGGATTAGGGTTAAGAATGAAGACAAACTAACGAACTAACGGGCTAATTAACGCTTCTTATGAGTGAATCCGATCCAATAGTTATTACTTATTTTCAACAACAAGAAATATGAAAAAACTAATTGAGTTCAACAATGCAAATATTGAGTTTTGAATATTTTTTTTCCAGAAAAAGGCAAATTATTGCACAAACTATTTCACAAATAAATGTCACATGCATATAGAAGATTTGCTTGTATGGAAGAATACAATTAAAAAAAATGGAATTTTGATCTTGACAGACTTAAATATTTTTAGTGTTTTTTATTATATCGAAAAAAAAACATCCTCATGACTTTTTTGGTTTTTTTTCACATATGCAAACTGTGAATTCAATTCAACTCTATACCTATGTTAAATGATTAAAACAAAATTATAAACGTCATGACCTACCAAAGAAAAAAGAGCCATTTGCCTTTCATTTAGAGATATAAATTGAATATGTTAAAGAATCCAACGCACAGACCATAATTAGAGTGACACCTACCCCATGTGCACAAAAGTATAATCCATCAATTTTTTTAATTTCAATAAATGATTATCTAAGTTTCTAGAAAAGAAAAGGCTTCGATAAGATAACAAGTGCTAATTTTCAATCATTTGTTTAATTTAAATATTTAATACTCCTAACTCCTATATATTAGTAGTATAATTAACAGATCTTATAATGCAATAATGTTATCTTGCATCACAAAGTTTGTTACATGTATGATTCCACTCACTAAACTAACAATTTAAATTAAGGTCAAGAGAGTACTAATTTTATTTTTTTATCATTATTAAAGAAGGAGCCAGCCTAACTTTAATATAAGTTTTATAAAAAAGTTACAAGACTGAAAATGACACGTTTTAGTCTAGAAACAGTGTATTTTTCTATATTAAAACATGATATTTCTCCAATTTTTTTCAACTTTCACCAACATTAACCAAAAAAGGTTCTTCCATAAATAGTCCAAACACTAAAATATTTCCTAAGATTGTCCTAAAACCTTTTTCTTTTCTTTCTAAAGCACTTTTTTTTTATTTTAATTGCAAGATTAAAAAAGAATAAGAGATTTTTGAAAGTGTGATTTTAAACCTAACATGAAATTGATATGGCTATATAAAAATCATGTCATTAAGAATAAAATATAATTTTTAAGATTAATAGTTCTTAATACATATAAAGGTATCATTTATTTTTAATTATAAAAGAGATTGTGAAGGGAAATAATACTACATAAGAGATAAGAATTAAATCCAGAAACCTAACAAATGCAAGTGGAATTTACAGAAACAAAGCATAATTTAGGTATATGAGGCTGGCCCCTACGCCATATGCTTGAATCTAGCATGGGATCATACTTTATTTATTTCTTTAAAAAATTAATTGGGGTACGGGAAGGGATTTTGGGGAATCAAACATGTTATTAACAAGGTGAAAATTCAGATAGTTAGGAAAGGATACTCTAAATCATAAAACTATAATGAAATATACGATCAACCAATATTAACTCAAATTATTATGAATAGGTCTTTATAATGATAAATAAGTATGGACTCATTCGCTCATAGCTAGTTGAGTTATTAAGATTTTGCTAGGGTACTTTAGGATCAATACAAGTTTTTTTTTGGGGAACTTACCGAATTTCCACTAGTTTAGAAGCTAATTACTTAAATTCACGTTAATTTATAATATTATGAATTTTATCAGATTTTGGACTCTGGATATATGTATTTGCTCGTCTAGATACATGTATCTCAGAGTCATGAAGTTAAAATTAGGTATAATTTGTTTTAGATACATTGTATTCAAGTGGATTCACATATATCTGGCTTTCTCGCATGACACTCTCCGTGTATCTGGTATCCCAATTACATGTATCTGTAATTCACATGTAACTAAGATATATGTACTATCTTGCTCGTCTCTCTCCCTATTTTAGTAGATCCCGTATCAAAATATATGTATTAAGGTGTATTTGATTTGAAATTTGGTATGGAATGATTAATGAGATAATATATAAATATTTTAAACTATAAAGTGAAATAATAATAATAAATATAGTTGAAATATTATTTTATTTTGAAAAAGTTCGTCTTCTTAACGGAACGGCACAAACGGAAATATGCAAAAAAAGAAAAAGTCAGCCCTGGGAGTGGGACCTTTGCTTGCCAACGATGTATTACCTAAAGCCGTACTACTACGTTAGGCACTGGAATTTTTTAAAACAAAAAAATAGAAATTAAAATAATTATTAAGGAAAAAATGCCCTATTATTCCATTTTTGTGACATTATATATATTATACTATTTTGAAGTCAAACAGTTCTTTATATATATATATATATATATATATATATTTTATTTTTTAAAAAATATATTTAACTATAATTTTTTCTGCACTAATACTTCTTATTTAATTTCAATAGCATGTAAGTTTTTTTTACGAAGGAAAGGCTAAGAAAAAATGTTTGAATTGAAACAACTTGAATTGTTTGATTCTCATATTTTGAATTTTTTTGTACATAATGAAGTAAATAAGGTAAATTATATTTATGATAGTTATATAATTATAATAATTAGGGAAGGAAATTATTTCTAGTCCTATTGAGACGGAACAAATTATTATAATCCTATTAAAACATAAAAACATTTGAACAGGACAGTCAAATCTAATCTATAAAAAAGGTAATATTGTGAATATTGAATAACAAGAACAAGGAAAGAAGAATTTTCTCCAAAAAAGCATGTCTCTTGCTCTTCCATCTTCACTTTTATTATTTTAATAAATATTTTATATCACTTACTTTAGATTTAAATAATAGTTAAAAAAAATTACGCTATTATAACCTCGATCAAACCATTTGTTACAATATATAGTAATTACTAATTTGAAGAATATTCAAATAAGAATAATTTGATAAAATATAATATTTTTTTCTAAGACTTCGTGCTTCATCAAATACTCCCTCCGTCCACAATTGTTTGTCAGGGTAAGGTCATGCATATCCCTCAAGGAAAATTTAATAGAAGGTGTAATTTGACTAATATAACCCTATTATACCAAGAATACCAAAAGTTTACATAACTTTTCAATTGAACTACACTATCATTAAGGGTAGAATTGGAAAAAGGTGATTAATTGTTTCTTGATTGTTTAAATTGACAATTAATCTTGGACATCTATTTTTAGTATACCTGCCAAATAATTGTGGACGGAGGGAGTATGTTAGTGTATATTAAAAATAACATGAGTTGAGGTTTTGGGTTCAAGCCTTAGATATGAAGAAATTTCTGTTGAGAGCGCCATTTCTGAATGGACATTATAGTGCGCGATCCATATTTAATCGAAGCTTAGTTGGTCCTGAAAATTGACAACAAGTGCCAAAAAAGCAGGCGCCAAAAGGCAAAATGTGGCGGAACTCACAGCAACTGTTCCACCACCACCGACGCGGCCGTTTTACGCTACTTCCATCTTTTAATGACAATTCCAATGCCTTATACCCATCTCTCTAGAGAGAGAAACACAATAAATCCTAGTGAGAGAAACACTCCTCTTCCTCTTCCTCTTCCTCTTCCTCCTCGTAAAAGAAAAAGTAACGTAATCCACGCTTTCACGAGATTTGTACTTTTCCCACAACATACAAATATATATATATATATATATATATATATATATATATATACACTTTGAAGAGAGAAGTAACCACAAAGCAAAGTTAGCTTTAGCTAATATATTTATATACACGTACGTACACTGTATATAAGCAAAAGGCTAGAGAGAGAGAATTCAATTGATCATCTACATTCCGTGTTCCTAAGGTATACACATGAAATGGATGAATTGCTTGTTAATCATGTAAAAAATGTTTCGGTTTTATGATTTTATCCCGATTGTTAATCCTGTTAGGAATGATTTGATTGAAGATCTGAAATTTTATGTTGATTTCTGCAGATTCACGATATAATTCAAAATTGAAGAACTGGATTGGTTTATGCAAAATCACGGATTAATTTGGATTTGAGAAACATAATGCCAGGTTTTTTTTTTGTCAAATTTGGATTCAGCTGCACGTAATTTTTGATTCGGATTTTAACGAATTCGAGAGTTGAATCGATTCCTTTTGCTTTTTTATGTTTTTTTTTTATATAGAAATTGTTGGGATTCACGATCACGAAAGAACAAAAAGATATTATTTTGAGGCATCTGAGGATGAGAAGAGAAGAACTCGAATCAGATCTTTGAAAAAAAAGGCAATGAGTGCTTCTACAAAGCTAACGCATTCGCTCAAAAGACGTAGTAAACGAGTCGCTCATTGCCGATTTGCTTCCATTTCAACGGAAGATTTTCGAGACGAGAAAGAAGAGGAGGCAGTGAATTCATTTCGCCAGGCATTGATAGAAAAGGATCTCCTTCCGGCTCGTCATGATGATTATCATACTATGTTGAGGTAACTTGCAGATCAGCTGAAAGAATTAACCGTATTTTATGCTCTCTGTTGCATCAAATAAAAATTAAACATCAATTCACAAAACTCTGTAAAGCAAAAGATAGAGGAAACATCAATACACAAGTTTTCTTTTGGAGGTGCTGCCTGTAAGCAAAGTCTCAAATGCGATTGCAATGCAAGGTCATGCCTTTCATAAAGTTCTGCGATCGAATCCAGTTGGGGAAATAGTCACTAGCGTTACTTTACTGTAGCCTTCATAGTAGATGTAGTTTTGTAACTCAAATTGTTGATATTAATCTACAGTACACATGTTTGAGGGGCTCTTAAATATATTGCTAAGGAAGTTTCGAAATGCAGTTGCACAGGAAGCTTGGGAAGATTCATGGAATATTTCTTCCTTTGTTAATTAAATTCATGTTCTTTGAGCTTCCGCCTTCCAATGCTGTGGGTGAATCGGATGATCTTGGGGGTTGATTTGGATGTCATCGGCCCCTATACCTTTTTTGGCTACTTGATCTGAGCTTAATCTTCCTGAAAGTAAATTTAGAGGTTTAAGGAAAATAAAGACCTGAATAAGTTTTGGTTGTTTCCAATGTGAAGGGTCATTTCTCTTGAGAAAGTAAGACAATAAAGAGCTTAAGAACAAGCAGTTTAGTCTATCTCTCTTTTCTTTTGACTGCTGATAGAAATTTGAGGGAGAAGAATTGTCTAACCTACTGCCATTGAGGTAAGGAAAAAAAGAGGAAAGAGTACCGAAGTTTTTTATTTATTAGTATTATAGAAGCATGACGTCTCTTCCTAAGATTATCAGGTACAAATGGTGGAAGGCTCTTGAATTTGGGTAATAGAAACCTTTTAATGAGTTTTTCGTCCATATATAAGATTGTTCCATGAATGAGCATATTACTTCAGATATCACACCTAAGGTGTGGGCACATGTTTTTATCTATTTAAGGAACACAGATGCTCGACCTTAGTTGTTTTCTTGTCTAGATCAGTATATCTCCTTGTCTATCCATTTACAAACAGAATTCATCTGTTGATTATCCAAATCCTAGTGGGCTATATAACTTTAAATCATCTAGCTGCAAATATTTCACATTACTTTCCTGATTATAATTCATGTAGCTTGTGAATAATTTGAGGCGTAGCCTTTTTGAGGATTAGAAATAGACTTCTTTGAGATTTTTAGACTAATTAAAACTTTTCCTAGGGTCTCTTGTCTAAATACAAGCATAAGGCAATAATCATGGAATACAATGGTTAATTTATTTTCAAAATTCTTGATTATTGCCTTATGCTTGTATTTAGACAAGAGACCCTAGGAAAAGTTTTAAACATGAAAAACTATATTGTTGTTGTTGTTCTTCACAATAGTTTGAAAAATAGACGTTTTTCAGTAAGAGAATTGTTCTTCTTTTTTCATGCACGGTAAGACAATATAATTCAGTTTCTCTAGTCACGCTGTTTCTTTTTTCATGCTGAGAGCATCTTTCCATTTCAGGTTCCTAAAAGCAAGGAAATTTGACCTTGATAAGGCCATGCTAATGTGGTCTGAAATGCTCAACTGGAGGAAAGAACAAGGAGTAGACACGATTATAGAGGTAGGTTCTGTTGCACACAATTTGCGTGCATGTTGCTGTATTTTGCTTTTGCTAGAAAACAGCAGGTTTTGTTGCTCACCAGCTGTACACTAAATGATGATGGTTGGTATAAAGTTATCAAAGCCCCCTGCCAAACATTTTCTGGACATCTTTTATAGCTTAATTTTTTCAAAATGTAAGTAACTGTTTGACATCTTTAGAACAATAGCAACATCTTGAAGGAGCCAATGTACCCAAGCATTCCAATTTTTAATGCTTCTTTGTATGTAATACTAGTTGAAATTTATCAAATCTCGATGCAGCATATAAATTTTATTTGACGACCCTTTCCTATCTTGTTTTTATTGTATTTATTCCTTCCCCACCTTTTACCCAAAGTGGCGAGTAAATTGTCTGGAGCTATGACATTGTTATAATTTGATTTCAACAATTGATGTTAAACTAGAAACTTTTCTATATGGAAGACAATCATCTATTAGTATTAATAGGTATAAAATATCTCGAAATCTAGACAGCTTTAGCAAAAGATAAAGAATAATGGAAGTTGAAAATCTGTATAGGTGATATCAACTTGAAGAGTACTCTTAGTATATAATCATTAGATCATATTAGAGAACTCGTAGTGTTAGATAAGTTTTAAGTATGGAATATTGTAATATTGTGGATTCAAACGAAGCATATGATAATGAGCATTCATGACCTCAACTAGCTTGGGATTGAGTTGTAGCTGATATTGTTGGAAAATTTGTGGCTACATTGTCATTGCTGTGATAAATTTACATATGTGTAAACCATTGTTGGCCCCAATTCCGGTAAAGAAGGAAGGTTGTGTAGGCTGATGGTGCCTGATATTAGGATGAATTCCCTTGACATGACAGGTGGAATGATAGATTCAGGTAGTCAACTCTAATTTGGGATTTAGATGTGTTATATCAACTTTTTCACATTTGTTACATGGTGGTTACCCAAATTTGTATTTCTGCAATTCAGGTTTTCAATTGATACTTCTCGAGAAAACTGCATGAGACCATTCATTCTATTTCACTATTTCTTGTGGAGCTGTCTTTTTTTTTTTTTACTTTTTGTACTTGGATTTGCTACACTTGAGCCGAGGGTCTTTCGGAAACAACCTCTCTTCCTCCACGAGGTAGTGATAAGGTCTGTGTACACTCTACCCCATACCCCACTTGTGGGACTACACTGGGTATGCTATTGTTGCTTTAAGGTTTCAGAGTCAAATGCTATCATATATGTTCTTCACAAAAAAAAGTACTTCCATCATTAATGCTAATATTTGTAAAGTTTGTCAAACTATAGTAAGATTGTCCCTCTTCTACCCTGCCATATTTTTATGTTTCTTGAATGAATTACAACAATCTTTTGTTAAAATCCTAAGGAAGTCTTAAACAGTATCAGATATGTACATCTATGCCTATCTCTCTCTGTGTCTTCTTTTGGTGTTCCTGCCGTCCCAAATTTTAAATGCATACATGACAAACAGCTTTTGATAATTTAAAGTTAGGCACATGTTCTTGTCTTTAGATGTCTAAATTCTGATTTATATTCTGGAAATGTTTAGGATTTTGCCTATGAGGAATATGAGGAAGTTCAGCGTTATTACCCTCATGGTTACCATGGTGTAGACAGAGGGGGACGACCCGTCTATATTGAAAGACTTGGAAAGATTGAACCTACTAAACTTATGAATGTTACCACAATAGAAAGGTTCTTAAAGTATCACATCCAAGGGTTTGAAAGGACTTTTGCTGAAAAATTTCCAGCATGTTCGATCGCAGCTAGGAGGCATATAGATTCATCTACTACAATCTTGGATGTACAAGGACTGGTCAGTATTGAGTTACTTGATATTCAACCTAAACTTCATTAGTTTCCATAGTTGATATGCAACATCTTTTCTGTGATAATGTAGAATTGGAGGAGTTTTGGGAAACTTGCCCATGATTTGGTCATGCGCTTGCAAAAGATAGATGGCGACAACTATCCAGAGGTTATTTTCAGTTTGGAAGAGTAAATGAATTGTTTTTTATATTCCTTTTAATTATTTGATCCTTTGCTAATAACTTTTTATTCTGCAGACATTACACCAGATGTTTATTGTCAATGCTGGAAACGGATTCAGATTTCTATGGAATACTGCAAAAGGATTTCTTGATCCAAAGACAACAGCAAAAATTCATGTAAAGGAACATTTCCATTATCTGCATGGTTGTCTTTAAGGGTCATGGAACTCACAATGATTGCCTCTGTTCAATTAACAGGTATTGGGAAACAAATTCCAGAGCAACTTAGCAGAAGTCATAGACCCCAGGTATATGAATGGTTGATAAAATGTCATTTTCTATATTGTCAAAGTATGATTATTGAGTAAACTGTGTTAATTCCTTCATTATGTACATTGGTTTGTGATCAGCCAATTGCCAGATTTTCTTGGAGGAACCTGCTCATGCCCAAATCCAGATGGGTGTCTTAGGTCTGATAAAGGACCCTGGAATGATCCAGAGCTGATGAAGGTGTGTTTTGTCTGTAGAAATGATATTCAGGATTTTGTGTAATAATCCGTTGCAAGACATTTCTTACTTATCATGCCAAAAACTCTTGCAGCTGGTCCATGCATTACATGGTGAAGCACTTTATCCCAGGAGAATTACAAGCTTCTCCGACAGTGATATCGAAATCAAACCAGTTTCTCCACAGGTATTATAGTGGCTTAGCTGCACTATGTTCTGCCTTTCCAGTTATCTTCGAGATGCATTGTGTTTGAGACCATTATTCTCTGCTCAGTTACTACGCAATGAGATTGGTTCGGCAGAATCTGAAGTGGAAGTGGGGGTCTCAGCTTACAGTATCATGCAATCAAAACAACTTTCAGACAAAGTGAGTAACAAGTCTCTGTTTGCCCTTTATATGGTTTACCAGCTTCTGATCTATGCTTATACCAAGTTGAGAACACATCTACATTTGAGTTACCTCAATTACATAAGCCATCATCATCATTTGCAATGTACATTGGTAATTTGACCAGAAAGTTATCTAGGGTGTAAAATTAACTTTCCTGTATTATTGAAGGGAAGGTAGTGAGAAAACTGAATGAACACTCTTTAGCAACAAAAAATTGCACAGAAGGATTATTCTTTAATCGTGCACAAAACAGATTCCCTGCAAAGAAAAAAATGACAGATGCATCATCCTTGTGAATTTGTAAATATGTTTTTGCATTTGCCAGAGGAGTTCCCCTTGGAATGTACTTCCTCCATCCCCAATAAAAATTTACTAGTTTCTCTTTTGGTCTGTCCCAAAATTTGACCTTTTCACTCGAAACAAAATTTCTCCCTCCAAGAATTTGGTCCAATATAAAATAATAGTGTAACTTCTTATTTTTTTACTGATCATTTATAGAAAAGGAAAAAAACTGTGACTTGATGTGATGTCTAACCAAATAACTATACTTCATTTTTTGTTAAACTGAGAAATCTGATATTTTTTTATTTTTTTTTGAGATAAGAGAAATCTGATATTTCCAATTTCAAAATTCAGTGGGCTTGCTCCTCTGCCCTTCTCACTTAAATACCAAACTTGGTTCTGGGGCAAGAATCAAGCAGGTGACATGAGCCTACTGCACATCCCGTGCTATTCTACTTTGCCTTTAACCAAAACCCTTTTTCTTATTATAAACTTATTATTTTAATATTTTTCTGCCATATTAAATATAGTAATCTATTCAAACAGTTTAACATCTACCTATCAATTTTACTTAAACTACTGCAAAATGAAAGTAGTCACCATTTAATGGGAAAGATGGAGTATTTCCTTTCGTTTTTTCACTTTACTCTATGCAGACCTTATTTGACTGCAATCATTAGCCCTATATGCTGGAGGATTGCTATAATCAGATTTGTAGAATCTGGTTCTCCATTAATTGGTTATCAATTGTGATCTACAACACTAAACAAAAACTTGTTTAAAAATTTCCACCTCAAATTTGATATGCTCAATGTTCTGTGTTTCTGCGATATATTTCTATATTCATATCTCTCCTGCTTGATTGCTTTAGGTACGAACTAGGAGATCTGTTTCATTTGGCAGCTTAGTTCAAGAAGATTATGGCCCTATGCTTACAGATGAACATTTGAATTCTCCAAGTAAGAATTTTGATTTCTATGGTCAATCAGCGAGTTTCATTTTGTATTATTCAACTGATTACATTTTTCTATACTTGTATGGTATCAGTAATTTCTCAAATTTTACTTTGGACAAGTTGCCTTGTTTCTGTAGCATATGCCCTAGACACCATATTCAATCTTGATCGTGTGATTCTGGTTCATCCCTGTGAACTGATTGTGAGTGTGTTATATGAAATTCTACAAATCTGGCAACCTCCAAATCATTCAAATTCTCCTAAAACTTAGATTCTATCCCTGTGTAGTCCACACTTCATCAATAGTGGTCTTCCGTTGTTGGTATGAATTGTAAATATGGTGGAATAATAGCTTTAGAGTACCTTGCCCCAACTAATTGCCTTCCCAAAAGGTTGTATTCTGCCCATTTTCAACTCTTCAGTTTGATTTTATTGCTGAAATTAGCCATAGAGCTCTGATAGCCTTCCAAACACTTGCACCATAAACAGTTTTGTTTCCCCAGCCTTCTCAAAATCTTCCTTGTGCATCGTTTCGTTTTCACTTTCAAGAGGAAAAGGAGCTTGTCTATACTAATTTGTTTGTTCACCATTTTTTACGTGAGAACTTCTACAGGATTTTGGTTTGTTGTGAAAAGAAGCATTACTAAGGGATCATAGACTAATCATTTTATTCTCTTTGCAACAGATAGAGCTATTGTATCAGTACAAAGAAGGTCGCCTGAGAAATCCATCTTTAGCTTGATGATTAATATGATGGTCAAATCACTTGCATGGTTATGCTTCTTGTTTCATGAGGTGGGTAGGTTATTTGTGAAGAATAGTGATGCAAACAGATTGAGAAATGGAGGGGTATCAGTGAATGCAAGTTCAGCCGAGCAAAATGTTTCTTCCCCGAAAAAGGAGGATCTCCTCCATCCCTGCTGTCAGAGGTTGCAACATTTAGAGAACGTCGTAGCTGATTTGTTGAAGAAACCTACCAAAATTCCTCCAGAAAAAGAGCACATGCTGCTTGATTCAATGAACCGCATAAAGTTCATAGAGTATGACTTGCAGAGGACGAAGAAAGTAATGGTCTATGCACTGTTTCCAGATACATTCATTTTGTCCAATTGTAGAGTTATATAATTATCATTAACAAAGTGGAACAAATATTTTTGTTTTAGGCACTACTTGCAACAGCATCGCAACAAGTAGAGCTTGCTCAATCCATGGAATCTTTGAAGGAGAACAAATTGAAAGTACGCTTTCTTCCATAGACCTTATTGAAACCTCTGCTCACATGTTATAAAGTGCAGATTAATGAGAATCATTTCAAACAGGTGACAAACTCATGTTGGCGGAGAGGCAGGCCTTCACAATACAAAACCTGATTTGGGTGGGAACCACATTGATGCCTTAGGTTGATCTTTAGATGTGTCAACAATTTGGATTCAATCCTGGTATATACTCGAGACGAAGTTTGCAGGTAAAAGGACCATGCCGGAAATATACACAATGGGTAATGTCCATCAGTTTCCACATTCAGTGTCTAATTTACATTACCATCTCCCTCCCTCCCTCTGAAGTATCATCTCTTTCTTGTTTCTTCCAGGCTTTCGAGTTGGTGATTGAGTAAGCTTTGCTAGAATGTTGCACTCTGCCTCATTTTTCTTTAGAGGCGGGAGTGTGATGTTATAGTTGGATTACATTCATATTTGTACATAATTGACGTGTGAGCAACTAGTTCTGGACGTAACTTACATATTTTCTGTACAGAAGGACCGCAAATTTAATGCATAGCTAACAAATTTGTTGTCTGAGATTCTCAAATTTGTTATGAAAATATTGCTTAGCAACTTCCGCTTAAACCAATTGTCAACCAATATATTGAAAATAATGATTTGAAATTTGTGCGTGCTGTTCTTGAATGGGTCAGTTTTTTAGTTCCTTTCACATCCTGCCCCAGAGGGAACTGGGAAGTGGTACAAAGCGGCAGGATTCGGTGTTTCTGTTTTGAAGTGACCTGTCTTGACCAAGTATAGAAGTAGAGATGGCAAAATGGGTAATTTATAAGCGTATTTATTCAAATTATTCATATTAAATAAGTTGGGTAAAAAGAGTCAAATTTATATTACTCATTTAAAAGTGGGTAGTTAAATGGGTAAAAGAGATTCATTTATAAAAGAAATAAAAGTGACTTTAATATTTTCTTAAGGTGTAGGTGGATCCGGGTAGAGATTGGTTGGATAATAAAAAAATTGATTTTATTTTTTGAAAAACATTTTTTTAGGTAAGGGGGGCTGGGGGCTGGTGGGAGTGGGGGTATTGATGGTGGTGTGTGTGTGTTTGGGGGGGGGGGGGGCGAAGTAGTAAAAAATATATATTTTTTTTAAAAAAACAAATAAAAAAT
>JAJOOO010031738.1:0-14708 GCA_029582685.1 Solanum piurae
TTCACATAATCAACATTACTCAAAACAACAACCATCCAACTTTGCCTACAAGGCCATGATCACAACATGCTTATAAAGTAAACACCTCCCCACTTTCAAAGGGATCAAACCTTACAATTCTAACATCTACAACATATATATATAAAATACTAGAATCAAATATCTATTCACAACTTCATCATCATAAACCTTAAGTCACAATTGCCTATTTAAGGCCAACATCCAATATAACACAATTGACCATCAATTCTTCATAACTCAATATAGAACAATACATAAATCAATAGCCCATAACAATCTACACATTAATATCACATTATTAGCTCATAATCAATATACCCACTTTAGACCCAAGAATTAGGGTTTCAAGATATGCAAGGGTTCATGGAGTTTTTGACCTTAAAACCATCAATAGTAACATAAATCATCATTTGAAATACTTTCATGCAAGAACCCAAGCTTAGAATTGAAATTGGGGTTTTTACTGTTTTTGAAAAACATTGAAATCACTTTGATTTGGCTCTTTGATTGAAAGGAGAATCAAAGATAAAATCTCCATACCTTTGTGATTAATTTCCTTGGGAATTGAAGGAGAAATCAGTAGGAACCCATCCCCTAGCTTGAAGCTTCATCAATGGCTTCCATGGAGTTCTAAAGAGAGAATTTATTTGAGAGGAAAGGTTCAATATGAAGAATGGGGTCTTATTCTAGGTCTTGGGGTTTTAATCCACTTAAAATACCCTAAAATAGGTAGAATAACCGATTATAATAATTCCCCAAGGTACCCTAACTACCCCTCACTTAGTTGGACCTTTTTAAACAAGTCAAACTTGAGTTTTATTTTCGCAGATTTCATCGGGAAACAAGTCCGCGATGCAGAGGTGTTCCCACAAGTTCTGAACATTAAATTTTGAGACAGAAGAGTCTGCGACACGTCCGCGACGTGGACCAAACATTTGGCCCTTGGTGGAGCTAGTCCGCGACGCTGACATGCTCCCTTCATGAGCAATCTGCAAGCTACCTTGGCAGCTTGTTTGGCAAAGAGTTGGGGTCCTTTTTAGGGACCCTTAAGGTGGTCCCGGGGAGTCGTACCCGAACATTTTGATCCTAATTTTTTTTATTAAGACACTAGGGTCACCTCCATTGTTTTTAGACTCCAAACAACACATAAAAACATGCAAGACACACTAGAACACACTAGCACGCAAACGACTAGTTTTCAAACGTCTTGAACGTCTCTTTGACGTTTGACTTCAAACTCAACTAAACTGACCTATAAACTCATTTTCAAAAATTTATACAAGTTTATCAACTACTATCACGCATGTGAAGCTCTAATTATCCTATTTCATTTTGAGGAGTGTTACACATAATGTCCAAGCTATGATGATATAATGTGGGTTTTAAATCATGAAAGATGAGTCTATGAAGATATGCATGTTCTTATGAAATTGATAAAATTTAAGTTGCTTTGAGAGTAAAGCATGAATGTTATTGATAAAGAACGTGATTTAAATTTCTTTGGGAGTAAAGCATAAATGTTCTGATTATTGTTGTGTTGTGAAAGGATTTCTTATACACAAATGAAAGTATGATTGTGACAGGTTTTCTCACATAAGGATTCTTAGTGTTGAAAGGTTTTATCACATAAAGATTCTTAGTGTTGATAGGTTTTTCTCAACTAAACTTTGAATCAAAGATTTAGGAGCTATTATAAAGAAACCTAGCTTGGATTGGCTATTTAATGTGCGTTCCATGAAAGAAGAGTTAAGAAAATAATTATGACTATTCCATAGAATTTATGCCTAGCACCGAGAGGATATTGAGATGGAAGCGATCTCGTAGCTAGAGGTTGGGTTTCTAGTAGAAATTTCCTTAACCCATACCTATGTGCCAACATAGAAAGATTGTCTTAGATAGACAATGATTGTCTCAAATATACATTAGCTAGTGGATCAACGTAAGCTAGAAGTTAAGGTTCTTGCCTTGGCAAGTAAGAACACCCCCTTTTGTGTGGGGAAGACACCGGATTCCATGTTATAGCTCACATTGTCTGAAATGTTGGTTAACGCTACTTCCCAGAATAATGATAATCTAACGTTACTTAAGAAGTATTTCCCAAATGTTTGAAAGGGAAGTTTTACCTGCATTTGATCATGACTATTATGATGTATTCACACCTCTTTCTTATGGTTTTTACTTGGTCTTTGCTTGAGCATGAAAAGGTACTTTCTTGCATGATTTATATCTCTATGCATTGTTATCATACTTGGTACATTTTTGTAGTAAGGCATACTCTTTCCTACATTCTTATAAAAATGTAAGGTCTGATGCTCCAGGTTCATAACCCCGTAGCAAGGAGTCATCTTGACCATACTTAGTAGTGGTGAGTCCTTATGTTTTGAGGACGACCCTTTTATCACTTTCAGTCTTTACTTTTCTAATATTTTACATGACGCCATGGTTACGTCAGGTCACTCATGATGTAATAGATGGATATTGAAACTATGTACACTTTCACTTTGTTTTAAGAACTCTTTTATGATAAGGTGTCTTTTAAATTTTCTTGAATTTCTGTTATCTTGTTTATTTATGCTAAGAGGCTTGTGTAGGGACTCTTGGGGTCTTATACGCCATGTTACACCTAGGGTCTACTTTGGGTCATGACAAACTTGGTATTCATAGAACTAGATTTAAAAAGGTCTTATGAAGTCTCATAAGCCACGTCCAATAGAGTCTTGTTCATGAGTATGAAGCACGCCACATTTATGAATAAGAAGACTAGGAAACTCCACTTCTTTCATTACTCTAAGTCGTTCGATCGAGTATAACTCTATATGTCCTTTCTCCTAATCGGTATCTTATGCCTTTTAGGAAATGATACCTTGAAGAGCTTACGTTAAGAGGAATATGAATGAGAATGTGGAACAAGAAGTTCCTTCTCAAACTCCTCAAGTTCCAACGACCCTTTGGCCGAACAGGTGACTAATATGGAGGTTCTTTGATGTTTTGGATCAAGCCATGATGGCTCAAGCTAATAGGGAGGTTGTGGTCCCTGTGAACCCAAATGTGGGTACGACGACAACTAAAGTAGTAGACTTCACTAGAATGAATCCTTTAGAGTTTCATGGTTCTGAGGTTGAGTTAGACCCTGAAGAGTTCATTGAAGAGGTGTACAAGGTGTTGATGATCATGGGAGTGACGCCGGTGGAAAAGGAGGAATTGGTTTCTTATCAACTTAAGGGTGTTTCTCAAATATGGTTCAATTAATGGAAAGAAGAGAGGGCGAAGGATACAGGTCCTCTTGATTGGGAAAAGTTCAAAGTTGCTTTCCTTGTTAGGTTCTTTCCCCTTAAAATGAGGGAGGCAAAGGTTCTTGAAGTCATCAACCTTTATCAAGGAAACATCAATGTGAAGGAATATTCATTGAAGTTCACACAATTTTCTAAGTATGCTCCTACTATGAGTGCCGATCCTAGGAAAAGAAAGAGTAAATTCATTTCAAGTGTGTCCGAAATGGTGGTTATTGAATGTACGATTGACAAGGTCATTCTAATTTCCGACAAAGGTTTTTAGGGTAAGGTTCCTCCAATGCTCATTCTAAGTTTACAAAGCTAGGGTGTCCAACCCTACGCCTCAAGGAGGGAATGACGGTGGATCTTCATTGCCTACTTGTGCTAAGTGTGGGAGGAAGCCTGAAGGCAAATGTTTATCCGGTATGGATGGTTTTTATGGCTGTGGTAAGAGGTTCCATACGATAAGGGATTGTCCAATGGTTACAGCTAAGGGAAGAAAAGGTAATCAAGCTCCTCCTAGTGGTTCGATTTCAAGTGCCCCAAAGCAAAATTGATTCTATGCACTTTAAACTTGTCATGAGCAAGATGGTTCTCCCGATGTGGATACTCGTATGTTTAAAGTCTTCCAACTTAATATTTTTGCTTTACTTGACCCCAGTGCTACCTTGTCTTTTGTGACACCATATGTGGCCATGAAATTTGATATTCTTCCGGATGTGTTGTTAGATCCCTTGTATGTATCTACTCCAGTTGGTGATTCTATTGTTCCTAAGAGGGTCCATATAAAGTGTCATGTCTCCTTCTCTCATAGAGTCACTAATGTTGATCCTGTAGAGCCTAATATACTAGATTTTGATGTTATCGTTGGAATGGATTGGCTGTATTTATGTTATGCTTCTATTGTTTGTAGAACCCGAGTAGTCAAGTTTCAATTTCCAAATGAGCCTATCCTAGGGTGGAAAGGGGAAAATTATATACCAAAAGGTCGGTTTTTTCTTATCTTAAAGTTAGAAATATTATTTCTAAGGGTTGCATTTACTAAATAGGTAGGGTGAGGGATTAAGATTCTGAAACCCTGACTCTTGAGTCGGTCCCCGTTGTAAATAAGTTGTGTTTCCAGATGATCTACCCGATATTCCTCCAGAAAGAGAAATAGACTAAAGTATTGACCTTGTTTCTAGAGATGCAACCTATCTCTATCCTTACCGAATCACTCCAGCAAACCTTAAGGAATTAAAGGAGTAATTGAAAGATTTATTGAATAAGGGTTTCATCCGACCATGTATCTCTCCATGGGGTTCTCCAGTTTTGTTTGTTAGAAAAAAATATGGTTCACTCTGTATGTGTATTGACTATCGGCAACTAAACAAGGTTACAGTTAAGAACAAATATCCTCTTCTAAGGACAAATGATTTGGTTGATCAACTTCAAGGAGTAAGTTACTTCTCTAAGATTGATCTTTGGTCGGGTTATCACTAATTGAGGGTGAAGGAAGATGACATTCTAAAGATGACTTTTTGAACTCAATATGGTCATTATGAGTTTTTGGTTATGTCATTTGGTTTGACTAATGCTCCGGTGGTATTTATGAATTTGATAAATAGGGAGTTTAGGCAATACCTTGATATATTTTTTATTGTGTTCATTGATGACATATTGATCTATTCGAGGAGTGAAGGCAAGCATACCGATCATTTGAGAATTGTGTTGCAAGTTCTCAAGAACCAAAATTTCTTTGCAAAGTTTAGCAAATGCGAGTTTTGGTTGAGGTATGTAGCTTTTCTTTGTCACATTGTTTCCAGTAAGGCTATTGAGGTAGATCCTAAGAATACGGATGTAGTCTAGAGTTGTCCTAGACGTCTATCCCCTTCAGGTATTAGGAGTTTCTTGGGTTTGTATGGTTACTGTAGAAGGTTTGTTGAAGGATTCTCTTCGATTACCTCCTTATTGACGGCATTAATCCAAAAGAAAGTCAAGTTCATATGGTCAGAAGCACGTGAGAGGAGCTTTCAAGAATTGAAAGATAGACTTACTTCCACTACGGTGTTGACTTTACCCGAAGGAATTGATGGATTTGTGGTTTATTGCGATGCCTCAAGAATTGGGTTTGTATGTGTCCTTATGCAAAATGAGAAGTCATTGCCTATGCCTCAAGGAAAATTAAGATTCATGAAAATAATTATCCTCCCCATGACCTTGAACTAGTGATAGTTGTTGTTGACAACATGAATTTGTACGCAAGATACTGAATTGGATCCCTTTTATAGATGGGTTGTTTTAGCCTTAAAGATTAGGAGGCATTACTTATATGGTGTTCATGTGGATGTTTTTACCAACCACTAGAGCTTACAATATGTGTTTAAATAGAAAGTTCAGAATATTCACCAAAGAAGGTGGCTTGAGTTACTAAAAGATTATGACATGAGTGTTCTCTACCACCTCGGTAGGGAAAATGTAGTGGTGGATGCTCATATTTCATTATCGATGGGTAGTGTTGCTCATATTGAGGATGATAAGAAAGAGCTAGTTCGAGATGTTCATAGATTGGCCTGGTTGGGTGTTCACTTAGTTGACTCTACCAAGGGTGGTGTTATGGTTCACAATGGTTTAGAATCTTCTTTTTTGGAAGATGTGAAAGCCCATCAAGGTCATGATCCGACTTTTTTCGAGTTAAAGGAAGTAATATTTAAGCTTATTCATTCCTGTCAAAGATTCTTATTTGGCGGAGGACTATGCATAGTTGTATTTGAGAGAAATGGTTAGGTTGCATGGAGTTCCCTTGTCTATTATCTCTGATCGTGGTACCCAGTTTACTTGTCAATTTTAGAGATCTTTCCAAAAGGGTCTTAGTAGTACTCGTGTTAAGCTTAGTACAATCTTTTATCCGCAAACCGATGGGCAAGAGGAGCATACTATCCAAACTGTGAAATATATGTTAAGAGAATGTATAATTGACTTCAAGGGTAATTGGGATGATCACTTACCTTTGATTAAGTTTGCATATAATAATATCTATCACTCAAGTATTGGTATGGCTCCATTTGAGGCTCTCTATGGTAGGAGGTGTAGATCTCCCATAGGCTGGTTTGAAGTGGGTGAAGTTTCTTTGATAGTCCCCGAGTTGGTGCATGAGGCTATGGAGAAAGTTCAGCTTATTAGAAAAAGGTTGAAAATGGCTCAAAGTCGGCAAAAGTCCTATGTCGATGTTAGAAGGAGAGACCTTGAGTCTGATGTTAATGATTGTGTCTATTTAAAAATTTGACCCATGAAGTGTGTAATGAGATTTGGGAAGAAAGGGAAGCTTAGTCCCCGCTATGCGGGCCCGTATCAAATTTTGTGGTGAATTGGCAAAGTTGGTTATGAACTTGATTTACCTAATGATTTGGCATCAATGCATCCAGTTTTTCATGTCTCTTTGTTGAGGAATGTGTTGGTGATCTGACATCTATAGTGCCATTGGACTGTTTTGGCATAAAGGATAACCCTTCCTATGAAGAGGTTCCAGTTGAGATTTTAGATTGGGAAGTTCAAAAGTTGAGGAACAAAGACGTTGCTTCCGTAAAGGTTCTTTGGAGGAATCAGTTAGTTGAGGGTGCTACTTGGGAGGCCGAGGCCGATATGATATCCCGTTATCCTCATCTCTTTCCCTCTATCCCTACTCTAGCTTGAGGTATTTAGCTCCTCATGGTTTACTCCTTTGGTGTCATGTGTCTTAGATATTCCCATGATTTCCTCATATATGCATGTTCATGAAAAATTAATTTTTTGAAAAAATGAGTTAGTTGATTGATTTCTTCATGTTATTGTGCATTTGAGTATGAGTTGCATATAAACTTCATGAAATGATGTTTTGAACATGCTTTAGCTTGGAGTGGATGTTTTCTCCTCATATATGAGCATTTATGTGATTTCATTCATGATAGGTTGTTTGGTTTGAATTCCTATATTCCCTATGATGTTTAGAATCTCATTCGAGGACAAATATTCCCAATGTGGAGATATTGTAACACCTCAAAATCAAGAAAGTCTAGAAAGGGAGTCAAGTGGCAAACTCATGATCCAAAACTGGATCATGGAACCCTCCATGGAGCCCCAAACGAATTGTGAAGGAGACCACGGTCCATTAGAGGGCTCGTTGTAAGTGACCAGAGACATGCCCAGGTAGTGCCCCTCTGACGAGCACCTAGATAGCCTGTGGTGAGGTTGACGGGCCATGCAATGGATCATCAGATGCCACTCATAAGGGGGCTTCTTCCCCTAGAAACTTGTCAAGGAGCAAGGCAGCCATAACGACCCACAGTGCCTTAGATGAGCAATGAAAGTGATCGTGAAGGTGGTCCATCTGTTTTAAAGTCAGGGGCTTTTGGATATTTTCCTAATTATTTTAATTCAATACCATGTCGTTTTACCCTAAACCTAAATCCATATATAAAGGTTTTTAACCCCAAAATCACCCAATTCAATTCAATCTTTCAATTTCCCAAAAGAAGGACAAGTTCTTCCTTCCCAAATATGTCTCTCTCTAAAAGTTTGAAGAAGAAAGTTAGGGTTTCAAGATCAAGTGTCTTAACCCTCCCCCTCCTCCCCATTTATTTCAAGATTTTGGCATCACGGTATGATGGTCTTCATCTATGGAGCCCTTTCCTCCATAGAGTTCCTAAATATCTTAATTTTGAATCTAGAAATCCCCAAATTAAAGTTAGGGCTTTCTTCTATATCATGAGTTCCTTTCAATGTTGATTTATCAGATTAATTTATGAACTATTATGCATGAATTGAGATAATTCCATGTTTTTAAGATGATTCCCCATGAACCCATGCATAACCTATGTTTTCCAAGCTATGATGATACAATGTGGGTTTTGAATCATGAAAAATGGGTCTATAAAGATATGCATGTTCTTATGAGATTGATAAAAATGATTTAAGTTGCTTTGAGAGTAAAGCGTGAATGTTATTGAGAAAGAACATGATTTAAGTTGCTTTGAGAGTAAAACATAAATGTTGTGAACATTGTTGTGTTGTGAAAGGATTTCTCATATACACATGAAGGCATGATTGTGAAAGGTTTTCTCATATAAGGATTCTTAGTGTTGAAAGGTTTTTCTCAACTAAACTTTGAATCAAAGAATTAGGAGCTATTCTAAAGTAACCTAGTTTGGATTGGCTACTTGATGTGCCTTCTATTGAAGAAAACTCATGTAATGAATTATCACTGTTCCATGAGATTTATGCTTAGCACCGAGAGGATTTTGAGATAGAATCTCTCCTGTAACTAGAGGTTGGGTTTGTAGTAAAAATCTCCTTATCCCATACCTATATTCCACCATAGGAAGATTGTCTTATATAGATGATGATTTTCTCAGATAGACATTAGCTAGTGGATCCATGTAAGCTAGAAGTTAAGGTTCTTGCCTTGGAAAGTAAGGACACCCCCTTTCGGTGTGAGGCAGACACCGGATTCAATGTTATAGCTCACATGGTCTTAAATGTTGGTTAAGGCTACTGCCCACAAAATAATGATCTAAGGTTACTTAAAGAAGTATTTCCCAAATGTTCAAAAGAGAAGTTTTACTTGTATTTGACCATGACTATTATGATCTTTTCTCACCTCTTTCTTATGGTTTTAACTTGGTCTTTTCATGAGCAAATTTATATCAATATACATTGCTATCATACTTGGTACAATTTTTTACTAAGGCATTCTCTTTCCTACATTCTTATAAAAATGTAGGCTACAACATTGTAAGTTCACATCATCGTAGCTAGGAGTCACCTTGATCGTACTTAGTAGTGGTGAGTCCTTATGTTTCGAGGATCGACCCTTTTATCACTTTCAGTATTTACTTTTCAGATATTGTACATGAGCCAGAGTTAGGTCCCGATCACTCAAGATGTAATTGATGGCTATTAAAACTAGGTATACTTCTGGTTGTGTAGGGACTCTCGGGTTCCTGTACGCCATATTACACATAGGGTCTACCTTAGGTCATGACAAACTAGGTATTCAGAGAAAAAGGTTTAGAAAGGTCCTAGAAAGTCTCGTAATGTCACGACCTAGGGGTACCCCCTAGATGTAACATGGCATATAGAATCCCGAAGGATCCCATCCAAGCCACTTAGCTTCCATAACATAAGAAATAGAACCATAAGAGTAAAATAATAGTCCAAGTCGAATAGTTTTTTTTATAAAGAAAAGCAGAAGTCTAAAACGCTTGTCTCAGTATTTCCAACTAGTACAATAGAATGAAATTGGGTATAGTGCATACATCATGTCAAAACGTGAAATACAATAAGGAAACTAGAACAATGAAAATCCGTCCTCGAAGCATGAAGAGTCAGTAAAGCTTGGGAATCTTGAGATCAACCACTAGCCACAAAACTAAGAAACTTGACTGTCAGACACTACATTTGGGGAAATATAGGCAAGAGTATACGTTAGTACAAAACAATGTACCAAGTATGATAGCTATGCATAAAACATTTAAATCATGCTTAAAGTGACATTTCATGACATGCAATTGACCAAGATACAACATGATATAAAAGGGTTAGAAAACATAAGTCATAAATCATGGTCAATGAAAGGTAACATCATTAAAACCTTTGAACACATATGAGATACTTCTTGAAGTAACCTTAGTTCATTGTTAATGTGGGGAATTAGCCTTAACCAACGTAGACACCATGTGTGATATAACATGATCCCCCGGTGTCTCTCACACTGAAAAAGGTTATCCTACTTGCCAAGGTTAGGACCATGAACTTCTAGCTTAAGTGGATCCACTAGCTAATGACTGTCTAGACAATTATCCTATGGGAGAACATAGGTAAGGGATAAGGAGATTGCTTCTAGAAACCCGGTCTCTATTAACGGGAGAGCTTCCATCTTAATATCCTCTCGATGCTAATTATAAATCCCACATAATAGTCATTTCTTACTTGTTCTGATTATCCATGGAAGGGCATGTCATCTTGCCAATCCAAGCTAAGTCATCATCCATGTAAAGGTATAATTTAATAACCAACCCAAGCTAAGTTTCATTAGGACAGCTCTTAATCTTTGATTCAATTAAGTAAGAAGACCTTTCAACCTTAGAATCCTTTATTATGTGAGAAAACCTTTCATATCATGCTTCTATGTGTATATGAGAAAATCCTTTCAATAAAACATCAATATCATCATCAGTGATACTTTACTATTAAAGAATCCTTAAAACATTTGCATGGATTTCATAAGAACATGCATAATTTCATAGATTACCTTTCAAGGTTCAAAACCCACTTTTAATTATCAACATTTAGAAAATATGTATTATATATGGATTTCATCATAAATTCATGTAGTTCTCTCAATACATGCTTAATTTCATAAAACTCCTCTTTTATAATCAAAATCCCACATCAGATGGTTCATAACTTGAAAACATGGGGATTACATGGGTTCATGATGAAATCATCATAAAATCATAGTATTTAATCAATTTATGTATAATATATCATAATTAAATCATTTAAATCAATAATCAAAATAACCTATGGCAATTGAAGCAAACCCTAACTCAATTGGGGATTTCTATCTTGTAAAATAGAGGAATTTGGGAACTCCATGAATGGAAAGAATCCATGGATAAAAACTATCATACCTCAAAGACAAATATTTGTCTTCAATGGAGGAATTGAGACCTGACTTGAAACCCTAGGTTGAATCTTTCTTCTTCTTCAAGTTTCTAGAGAGAGAAATATTTTGGAGAAGAGAATTGATCTTCTTTTGCAAATTATATTTGGAAGAATGACTTGAATGGGTTTAATTTAGGGGATAAAATACTTATATATAAGTCTTAGTGAGGGGTAAATCGATGTTGTATAGGAGTTAATTAATTAGAAAAAGACCCAACTACCCTTGAAACTTAACTACCAGTCATGACCCACGGCCACTGCTGACGGACCGTGGTCAGGATGACGGAAATCCCTGCATGGTCGTCGATGGTGGTCAAAAACTCCGATTGAGGGTCTTGGACCACGGGCCTCAACTACAGACCGTGGTTCCACCAATGGTTCGTTGATCTGGCCACAGTTCTGACCCTTTCTGAACAGTGTCATGGTGATCAACCACAGACTACACCTATGGTCTGTGGTCCCATCCACGGGCCATGGGCTGACACCTGTAATTTTTGGAAATCGGTAATTTACCTTTTTTCGAATCTGGGGTGTTACATTATCTCCCATTTGGCATCATTCGTCCTCGAATGGGATTCAAGCTAGTACGAAAAGAGTATGAGAGGAACTAACTACCGAACCTACATTGCAATGCATAAAACCAAGGAAGAACTGTCGAATCCAAGCTAAGACATTGTAAAAACATTATAAGAGGGGTAAACTAAATCTAATATCCCCAACATGCATGCAATGCACAAATCCGAGGAGGAAACATCAACTCCAAGATAAAGACATGCTCATAACATCATATGAAGTACTCTACATGCAATTCATACTCATATGCACATAAACATGTAAGAGTCAATTAAACAAACTCATTTTCTTAAAACTTGAACTTTTCACAAAGCATGCATAAGAAGGAAATCATGGAAACACATAAAAACACATGACTCCAAAAAAAAGGAACAAACCATGAGGAACTCATTACCTAAAGCTAGAGTAGGAGTAGAAGGAAAGAGATGAGGATATCGAGACATCATATTGGCCTCAGCCTCCCAAGTAGCACCCTCAGCAAACTGATTCCTACAGAACACTTTCACGGAAGTTATTTCTTTATTTCTCAACTTCTTGACTTGCCGGTCTAAAATCTCAACCAAAAATTCTTCATAACAAAGATTCTCTTTAACTCCCAAACCTTCTAAGGGAACTATGGATGTTGGATCACCAACACATTTCTTCAACATAGAGACATGGAAAACTAGATGCACCGATGCCGACTCATTTGGAAAATTTAGCTCATAAGCAACCTTACCAACACATCTCAAAATCTGATATGGGCCTACATAACGGGGAGTAAGCTTCCCTTTCTTACCAAACCTCATTAGACCCTTCATGGGTGAAATGTTCAAGTAAACCCAATCATTAACATCAAACTCAAGATATCTTCTCTTATATCGACATATGACTTTTGCCGACTTTGAGCCATTTTCAATCTTTCTCTAATGCGTCGAACTTTCTCTATGGCCTCATGTACCAATTTAGGACCTATTAGGTCAAATTCACCCACCTCGAACCAACCTATAGGAGATCTACACCTCCTACCATAAAAAGTCTCAAATGGAGCCATACCAATACTAGAGTGATAGATATTGTTATATGCAAACTCAATCAATGGAAAATGGTCATCCCAATTACCCTTAAAATAAATCACACAAGCTCTCAACACGTCTTCCAAAGTTTTGATAGTACGCTCCGCTTGTCCATCGATTTGGGGATGAAAAGTCGTACTAAGCTTAACCCGAGTACTAAGACCCTTTTGGAAAAACTTCCAAATTTGAGAAGTTAATTGGGTACCACAATCGGAAATAATGGACAAACGCACTCTGTGCAACTTTACCATTTCTCTTAAGTATAACTTGGAATAGTCCTCCACCGAATAGGAAACCTTAACGGGAAGGAAATGATCCGATTTCATCATCCGATCTACTATGACCCAAATCGAGTTGTGGTTTTGCTGGGTGCGAGGAAAACCAATAATGAAGTCCATATTCACATTTTCCCACTTCCAAGTAGGAATACTAATGTCCTGGGATATACCTCCCAGTTTTTCATGCTCAACTTTCATTGTTGACAATTAGGACATATAGTCACGAATTCCTCAATATCCTTCTTCATCCCACTCCACCAATAGACCTCACGTAAATCATGGTATATCATGGTGGTTCCCTGGTGAAAGGAATATCGTGAACTATGGGCTTCTGACAAGATCTGTTACCTCAAGTCATCAACATTTGGAACACACAAACGACCTTGATATCTAAGTACACCATCTCCCCTTGGGATAAAGCCTCAACGGATTTCTTAAGCACCATTTCTTTTAAATGTCACGACCCGAGAGCACCCCCTAGTCATGAACACCCCTCAAAATGAAATAGGATAAAGTAGAGCCTCACATGGGTTTTATGCATTAATAACTTGTTAAAATAATGAATAATAGCCTTTTAAGTCAGTTTTAAAGAGTTTGGAAGTCAAACGTCAAGGGACGACCAAGACGTTCGGAAACTAGTCTTTTACGTGTTGGTATGTTCTAGTATGTTGTTCATGTTTTTATGTGTTGTTTGGAGTCTAAAATCAGTGGAGGTGACCCTAGTGTCTTAATAAATATTTTTAGGGTCAAAATGTTCGAATACGACGCCCCGGGACCACCCTAAGGGTCCCCGAGGAGGACCCCAACCCTTGGTCAAACAAGCTGCCAAGGCAGCTTGCAAGTTGCTCATGGAGGGAGCATGTCCGCGTCGCGGACTAGCTCCACCAAGGGACAAAAAAGTGGCTCCGCGTCGTGGAATCTACTGTCTCAGAATTTAATTTATGAAATGTAACATACGGCAATTTAAAATACCTATGAAGAGGCTTAGAATTTGGAATTAGTCATTTTTTCGGAAGGAATTAAAAAATCTGGAAAATTTGGTTAAGTGTGGGAAAAAGTGAGTTTTTGGAAAATTTTGAGCAGTCATAACTCCTAGATCAGCATGAGTTAGGTGTAGTTTCAGTTATGTTTGCGAAGCTCGTGGAATGATCTTTCCAAAGCCGTCAAGTTTGCTCGATTCCGAGTTCGTATAAGTGAGTTATGCCCTTTAGAAATGGGGCAGTTGGCACAGGGAAGTCAGCCGGAAATTTTAAGGGAATTTTGGTCTTTTCACTAATCAATTCCTTTGGTTATATTTAAGTGTTGGACTGATTTTTATATCAGTTTGTCCCATTTTAAAAGAGTGAGAGTGAGGGTTTTGAGTGAAGAGGAGAAGAAGAGAAGAAGAAGAGGAGAGAGGGAAGATCAAGCAAGGAGATCATCGTGGATATCGTCGGGGGTGATCCCTACTAGGTATGTGAGTTCATAGTGATGGGTTGATTCCTTCCCCCACACACCAAACTCATTTTATTATTGAGGAAAGATTGGTTGAGTTGTTGAAGTTGTAGTTGGGTTGTGTTGTTAATGTTGTTGAAGTTGTAGTTGTGTGGTGTTGAAGTTCTTGTTGGTTTGGGACATGATTTGGCTGTGTTGTGAGTTGAAATCTATTGTATGTTGAGGGGTTTATGATTCTAAGTAATTTGGGGCTGGAGCCATTGAAGTTAAGGAGGTTTAGGGTTGGAAAAATGAAGGAGAAAAGTCGGGCTTTTTTGATGAAACAAGTCCGCGTCGCGGACTTGTTCCCTCTGTGAACAAAAAGCTTCTCCGCGTCGCGGACAGGACGCGGA
>JAJOOO010031739.1:0-18977 GCA_029582685.1 Solanum piurae
ATAAATTAATATTGCAAAAAATAAATTTCTTAAATTTAAAATTCATTGTTTAAAAGTTATTTTTGAATAAGGGCTGATTTCGCGGAACTCCTTCTGGATTTGGGTTTTTCTAGACGTGAAGTTGGTCGATTAAATTTCAAATTTGTCTGAAATTCTTACCAAGTAAGTGTTAATCTTTGTTTCCTTTACTTTCATTTACATTTTGCCCTATTTTTCGTTTAAAATATGCCAAATATTAAAAAAAAATAGAGATTTTACGTTTTTTTACCGTTGTAGCTTTGTGATGTGGCAAAAAATCACTTCCTCACGCGCCTAGTAGAGTGTGTTGTCAATTTCTACGCCAGGTGGACAAAAAAGGTGTACGCGACGGAGGAATAAACAAGTTCGGGGGTAATTAAAACGGAATTTAGTTTAGGTGTACACCGTATAAAAAGTTTCAAGTTCGGGGGTAATGAGCATCTAAATGATAAGCTTCCTGCCTAAATTGTGAAATATTGTCTTTGATTGTCTCTACTGCTCTGTGTACTCATTGATCAACTTCGGCAGTTCTTGTGATTGGACAGGAGAAATTTCAGCACAAATATCTCTCCCTCTCATTTGTACACACAAATAGGTGCTGTAGTTGGTTTTTTTGTCTTGTATGTTTTTTCTTTATCAGAATACATCTGGCCAGTTAATTATGGCTGTTTTCGAAACAATAGCCCTGGAAAAGGGCTGTTACTACTGATGATGAAATATTTTGATTCCTGAATTAGTATTTGAGGTCTCATTATAAAAAGCTATATGCAATCATTCGTAAATCTAAATAAGTTACATCCTTGCAACATGACTGCACATTTTGATCCCAAGGTATTGAGTATTATACACTTTAGATGCGGAAGTTACTAGTCTGCTTATTCTGTTCTTAAACTAGAGATGATACATATCTTTGACACAGATTTACTACGCATGTGAACTCTGTTGACACAGTTTTATCAAGTATGTAATCTCTTTTCAGGATAATTTGAGTTGCTGGCTGAAGAATGAGCTTGTTACTCCTAAGGTGGTTCCTTGGGGATGTAAGTTCCTATAGCTTATCACTTTTGTCATTTCATTGTTTCTTATCACACTGTGCACAATCTAGAAGTTAATTTGGAATATTTGGCCTTCAATCAAGGTCAAATTTCTTGATTACCTGTTTGGATGGGCGTCTAATGGTATGGGTCAGAATCCTTAGAGAAGAAAGAAGATGACCTATGGTCAGGTGGAAGTCATCAATTCAGTTCTCCTTACCCTCTTCTCGGTGGTTTATGCATGATTGTAAGATCTGGACAAAACTTGAGTAGGGTCCTAAATTGGATGAACCATAACAGTCTTCCTATTAATTCTAGCTAAGTCCATTCTTAAGACCAAGTTGTGGCGTTGTGCAAAATTGCTGTAACAGTGCGGTGTGGCATATCTCAAGCTGTTCATTCCTTCTGCAGGTGGCCCTCAACTTACAAATTTTCTGTTGATGATGATTTTGCCTGCTTGTGGCTTTATAGGTGAGTTATATCAATGACGTGAGATCTTTTAGCGGTGAAACGAGTCTGAAGCTTTACAATTTTGAACACTTGCGCTAATAAAACAAGCAATTTAAAGGCTTAGTCCTCTTTTCTCTACCCGATATGAAGTTCAGCAGCTTTCATTGTTGATGAACACCTGCGCAATGGAGAGCAGGTGTGCTTTGCATCACACTGGTACTTCCAGGAGCCAACCTTGGTGTCTATTTGCCTTTTCTGGTGTTGAACAAGTCGCTGTGCTGCATTATACACATATCGAAACTTTGAACTGACCCACAACTAAGGGCCTGCTTAACTACAGACGACTTCAATTGTGAAATATATTTGAATTAAATTGGAACCTTTTTGCCACTATGTATGCAGTTGCCAAAATTGATGATAGTGGCATTTATAGTGATTGTTAATCTGTTAAATAGATGCAAAGGAACTGGACCAGGAACAAGAAAATTGATATATTGTCCTTAATAGGTGTAACAATAAAAACATGTTTGTAAGTTTAATTTTGGAACAACATTTCTTTAGTTTTGAAAAATTGGGAGTGGTAACATCTATTTATAACTGGGAAAAAAATACATCCATACACTTTGTGTGTCAACTGCTTACTAATTTTTATACAACGTTTAACAACTTACTTAGATAATAGCCACTACAACCTAAAACTACGAAATAAATCACATCAAAATTTATCTTAATGGTCATTTCTGCAACTTATGCATCCATGATATTGGTAATTTAGATATTTTTTGGATACATATATGGAAACTGAAAAAAAGAACACTTGTACTTCAAAAAAGGAAACTATTTACCAGCGGTTATTCCTTTACTTTCATATCCCTTGTTTTTAACCACTAATACACGTTTACTGTTTGATACTATCAAATTATATATAATCTGATGGTATCTAAGAGGAAGAAGCCGTGCTTTAGAGAAAACACTACTCAATTACTCTGTCGTACCATTAGAGTATATATATACTATGACAACATTAAGCAAGAACATACAGTGTTTCAATAAAAAAAACTATTCAATTACTACTTGATACCATCAAAATATATAGATACCACCAGAGTATATATATATATACTTATTAAGGATGAAGAAGCAGTGATTTAGTGAATAGAACAAGAGAGCAGCAGGTAAACAGTTTGGGCTATGAGTCCAAACGGATAAATATATTGGATGGAGTCCAATTTGGATAAATACTTTGCCTAATAGGTCCACCTTGAGTAGTTTTCCCATAAAAAGTATAGTTTAATCCTTCCTTTCTTTTAACACAACAATTTCAAACCCATAGAGTAAAGAAGCTGACATAACAATAGTTTCCCACCACTACAGCAATCAGTGACATAGTTGGCAAGAAAAGGCTAAACTAAATGTACTCCTATTTAATAGTCTACACGCCAGTGCAACAATTCACAAATTTCTTTTGCATCTATAAAATAGAGTACAACTATGCCTTCGTCCCAAACAAGTTTGGATCGGGTATCTCAATAGAGTAAGATAATACGATCATCTGACTTCTTTCTTCTTCATTGGAGACATTTCTATGAATGAACATTTGAGCAGCATATGCTGACGACGTCTTACTATATTCAAAGTTCAAACTTTATCAAGGACGCCCTAATATGCTTGGTCGAACACACATTCGCCTCAAACGAATTGTTTCCTGAGCAAGTAGAAGTGAAAACTGGTAAGTTTAGTCCATCTCCAAAATGTTAACTCGTTAATGTAACCAATACCTACCTCAGTGTCATCACCAGTGTATCGAATCACAAAGAGACATCTGCAGCCCCTTATATCATGCAATTTCTTTTGGATCTCTATAACTTGAGCTTCGAGATATTTTTCCTCGTCCTTTCCCTCCTAGTTGAGACAAAAATGAAAAGAACATAAAATAAGAAGTTATGCGCACTGTGACAAACTAATATATGCCAGGGCCTGAGGCAATGAGGAGAGAAAATACATTTGTACTTGTTTTATGATCTTATTTGTACTACCTATCTATCAACACCCCAACCAATCCTCTAAAGAGAATCCTTTGTTCGTGGCAATCATGAATTTGAAACAAAATTTTCAACTTTTTATTTTCGGTAACATTGTGAAAAGAACTTTGAATAAAGAAGTACCTGGAAGCACAAAATAATATCCCCAACCTGTACTTTGTTACATTCTGAATTCTCAAGAGCAACGGAACGCTCACGGACTGCCTTCCTTACATTTACCCATTCATCCTCCCCTAACCCAAAGCCCACAAATCTCACAAGAGCCTCCTGCAATACATTACATTTTCTTAGAAGAAGTACAATTGTATTAGTTATGCTTACATAACGAATTTCATATGATAAATATGATTAGGAGCTACTTTAGCTCTTTGCTAAATATTTATTAAAAATAGTTTGGACTTTGGCCTATCCCACAATGTCTTGTTGGGTTATATGGTGTTAGTTCTAAAATAAATAAAATTGGCCAAGTTCAATGGCTTACAGGTTCTTCAGAGTTGACAAACCGGTGAGCGATAAATGTATCAATGTCGTACCTGTAAAATCCAGAAGAAAACACTATTAATCATGTCGCCAGAAAGTACTAATCTTTTGACTTCATAACACCACGAGGAATATGTAAATTGAAGTGTCATACAATTTTGGGGAAAAAACAACCCTCCTTGACAAACAAGCTGTCATTTTTTTGTTTAAACTAAGCAAAGATGATTGAAGAAGCATATAGTCATTGCTCTAAGGACCTCTCACCAGTTCCAAACATTCAGGAAGCACATAGGAGAAAGTAGTCACTTGCAGTACTTATTTCTTTCTACTAGTTATTTGTACTTTCTCATTCTAGTAGTAGTTATTTCTTTGTATTAGTTTGTAGTTTCTCATTCCACTAACGTTAGGAAGTTATGTCCTAGTTTCTAGGGGTATTTATCTTGTAAGTACTGTATCTAAAACTCAGTTTATTGCAGGAAATCTAAGCAAAAAATTATCCCATTCTTGAGTACTTTAACTCGAGATTGCAGGTTCTCTCAACAAACCAGCACCATAGGTCGAAAAAGAAAACCTCATTTCAGACTCCTAGTTCACTCTACATTAACTCTGATTTGTCTTGCAGTGTCCCATGACTAGATTCAATACACGAGACCATAACATATATCATGTCATGTCTAATCACCTCTATCCAATACTTCTTCGGTCTACTTTTACCTCTCCTCAAACCCACCATAGCTAACTTCACACACCTCCTCACTAGAGCATCTGTGCTTATTCTCTTCACATGTCCGAAACATCTCAGTCTCGCTTCCCTCATCTTGTCCACCGTAGGGGCCACTCCAACCTTGTCCCAAATATCTTTGTTCCTAATCATATCTCTCCTAGTATGCCACACATCTATCTCAACATCCTCATTTCCATTACTTTCATCTTTTGTACTTGCGAGTTCTTGACCGGCCAACATTCCACAACATTCGAACATAGATGATCTAACAACCACTCTATAAACATACCTTTAAGTTTTGGTGGCACATTATTATCACCCAAGATACTGGATACGGACCTCCATTTCATCCACCCCGCTCCATTCGATGTATAACATCGTCATTGATCTCTCCAATTTCTTGGATTATTGACTCGAGATACTTGAAACTTCCTCTCTTAGGGGCGACTAGAGTATCAATCCTCACCTCCACATCTGCCTCATGAATTACATCACTAAACTTGCACTTCAAATACTTTGTCTTAGTCCTTCTCAACATGAACCCTTTAGACTTATTGAAAATATTTTGAACAATGTTACTTATTGAACCAATTGAACACTTGAACTCACTAACCACACAGAAGAAGTTGAGAGTTTTTCTGGTTCTCCATTTTTACATGGATGGGGTCTAATATTGCTCAAATTTCAAAACAAGTTACCATAAAGACATTCTCCAACCAGCAGTCATTGACCATCCATCAAAATGGAAAGGACCGAAAGAGAAACCAGATACAACTTTCCGAAAAGAAAAGATATAAAAATAAGATAATGTTGATGACATAGATGTCATATTCAAGCAACTAACATCATTTTATGGAACCTCTTGAGCTATGGGCTTCACAAACAAATAGAAGCACTGACATAAGTTTAAATGCATCAAAAGTAGTGGTTCAACGACAGAAAAATATAAACAAGATCACAAGAATATGCATCTCAAAGTTAACACCAATACAGCTGACAACGTATCTAACACAAAATGCTGATAAATCTGATTTATGCATCTAGAAGAAAATGCTGAAATTTGTAGTGTAGCCAGTAAATAATTTTAGTCTGTTAAAAAAAAAAATGACTGAAAGACCAAAACCTTCTTGCTTACTAATGAAATCTTACCATGCCCCATCTTTTGAAGACCTAGCCTCAAATTCCAAGTCTGACAGCGCTGGATCTTTCTGGCCTGCGAAAAGTTTGTCAGGACTATATTTGTACATTTCTGATACCAAAAAGAAATGCAACTCTTAACTTTAGAGGAAGGAGAAGCAACTATTCAGCATGAAGATAGTTGCAACTATCTAATGTAGAAAATAGAATTAAGAAAAAGAAAGGGCTAGGCGATTCCATATCTCAATGACTACTTACTTTCTCCATGAAGTACCAGATAACCTCAACATGATTTCTCTATCTCTGCATCTCATTCTATGTCAGTTGGATGTAACTTTAAGTGGATATTAAGCTTTCAATTGGCCCAACAACAGTCAGATGAAAAATTTCTCTGTAAACTTAAATTATTGGAGTCGTCCTATGTGTTTCGGATATTATTTTCAAATTTAGAGAAGATATGAACTTGGAGATAAATGCCTTGAGGATAATGTATCGTTGAGGATTTAATGATAGGCAAATCAGTGGACTAGTAGTCCACCAATAGACACTCTCGGGGGACATAACATTGCTGAATGCAGTTTGCACAACATTAAGTAGTAATGAATAGTTTAATTCAATAAATAGTGCAGGATAACTGCATGATGTCAAACAAATGCATTGCTGTGACGGACGTTTTCTCACTTAACACTTAAACATAACTGACCTTTTGAATACCTGGAAACCAATTTAACTTGTACGAAATGAACATTGGGCCTAACTCAACCCAAGAAGCTAGCTCATGAGGTGAAGATTTCTCAAGACTGTTTATAAGGAGCCAAAATACCACATCCCAAGACTATATAAGGAGACCAGAATATCACATCCCACCGATGTGGGACAACTCAAAACCCTTTCTTGCCTATGCCTGCCAACTAGAGCGTGGACAACATAGTACGGGGGCCAACATTGGGTAAACCAAGAGATGAGTCTCGCACTAGTACCATGACAAGAATGAACTACAGATCTAACATAACCTTAAACGCTAGCTCATGAGGTGAGGATCGCCAAAACCAAATATACCACATCCTAGTGATGTGGGACTATTCAACAATTAATTCCTCAATGGGAGCCAAGGATTATTAATATAATCTTATCTCCCCAGCAAATTTATAGACACCAAGACAATAACTTTTTCTTTTTGAAATAGTGAATATTCCACAAAGGCATCAAGAGGTGCTAAGGGTAGCCCGGTGCACAAAGAATCCCGCTTTCATGTAGGGTCTAGGAAAGGGCAGCATCCCTTCGTAATTTCACGGCTTGAATCTGTGACCCATAGATCACATCGTCACACGGACAACTATACGTTGCTCCAAGGCTCTCATCTAAAGGTGCAAATGTTTAATTTCTATATTCTGCTTCAAATGAGATTTGGGGAGAGGTGGAGAAAATGTATTTATTTTTGCATTTCTTCGGTGAGATTTTCTGTGGTGGTGAATGTTAGCCCGTGTGAATTTTTTGGGAGTTCGAGGGGTTTGAAACAAGAGGATCCTCTATCACCGGTGTTGTTTATTCTAGTTATGGAAGTTTTGAGCAGGATGTGGGGAGCTACTTGAAGGGCTTTGATGCAACACTTGGGGTGCAGGGGCAATATTGGTGTCTCATTTGTTGTTTGCGGATGATAACTTGCTTTTTGGTGATGCAGTTGAGACCCCTGGACTATTTAGGTCAAGTCCTTTCTAGGTTTCAGGTGGTGTCAGGCCTTTAAAATTAATTTGAGGAAGTGTTAGATGACTTCTGTTGGGGAGGTGGATGACATCGGATTGCTTGCTCAAGTTTTAAATTGTAGGATTGGGGCTCTCCCAACTACCTATCTTGAAGTACCGTTAGGTGCAGCGAATAAGGATCATACGGTGTGGAACCTGGTTGTTCAGAGCGGAAAAGAGACTAGCAAGGTGGCACAAAAGATATTTGTCCAAAAGCAGGAAGGAAGTGCTTATTAAGAGCACATTATCAAGCATTCCCCCCGTATTACATGTCCTTGTTTCATGCTCCAACTTTTGTTACTAAGAAGTTGGAAAAGATTAGAGTAATTCCCTATGGGATGTGGTGGATAGATTAAAGAAATTTCACTTGGTGCGGTGGAAGATTGTCACATGGAATTAAAGATTTAAAGGTCTTTAATAGAGTTTTTAATGGGCAAATGACTTTGGAGGTTTGGGGGGAGGTACAAGCTTTGTGGAGGGGGGTGATTGTTGATAAATAAGGGATCTTGGAAGGGGGTGGAGAACTAGAGATATCACTTTGCCTTACGGTGGTGGTGTGTGGAAGAATATCTTGAAGGGATAGGATTGTTTTTTGGAAAATATCTCATTCAAGGTTGGAGACAGAAGGAGAGTTAATTTTTGGGGACATGGGTGGTACAGGGACACACTTTTGAAAGATGACTTTTAGAGGTAGTGCAAAATATCTGGCCAAAAAGACTTGACGATTCAACATATTAGGGGGAATCATGGTGGAGAAACTTTTTGGGATTTGAAGGTTTAGAAAGGTTATTTATCGATTGGGAAGTGACTAATTTTCAAAGATTGTTAGCCTTACTACATAGACAAACCAATCTGGTGGATAATCCTGATGCTTGGTGGTGGGGCTCAGGGATTAATGGAGTGTTCACCGCGAAAATTCATATTATGAAAAACTTTTGGTTAGGGAGGGACATGTTTTTCCATGTAATGCAATATGGATCCCTAAGGTGCCGACTGCCGAGGAAGGTGTACCTTTTCAGTTGGCGAGCTGCTATAAGGGTGATTTTGACAGCGTAAAACTTTAGAAAGGGAAAGGTTGTTTGTGCATGTTGGTGTTACATGTGTAAGGAGGTGAGCGGAGGGCTAACCATAAGGTTATGGTGGGATATGTTTAGGTGGATTGGCATCCGTGGGTGATACCAAAAACTGTGAGAGATCTGATGCTTAGTAGGAAGAGTGGGAGAAGGAGGAGAAGATGGAGGATCTGGAATTATGTTCCACTTGGATTAATGTGGATTGTTTGGAGAGAGATAGGAGAGCTTTAAAGGAGTAGAGCCAAGTTTCTTTTGGTTGAGAAGTAGTCCCCGGTTCCTTATTTTCTTTTGGTGTGCACAAAAAGTTCCTTGTGGTATAGATGATTGGGCGGAGTTTGTAGAGAATCGTGTCCTTTTGTAGATTTTTCACCTTGTGGTATACCACTTGTATACGGCCAGTTTGGCCATGTTTATGAATGAATTACACTTACTTGATCAAAAATAAATTTCTCCAGAGAAAGCAGCTGTTGTAATCAGTTCACCAGCCAATCTTCTCGAATTTAAACATTAGTACTTTTTTAACTTTCACTGTTAATGGGCCAGTAATGAAGTAACAGAATAATGCTGTAATCAGCCACATCAGTCTCATATAACCATTCAGATGTCAAGAACATAGAGAAGATATATTGCAAAAGACCTTTTGGAATATGAGAGCTTTCATTTGCTTTATTCAAAGTGCATCCTTCTGTATAATCAGGCAGTTTTTGGTTGGCCTCAGCTGAATTATCCTTTGACGGATAGCATACCAACCTATTCTGGAACCAAGCTTGGACCTAATCAAGTACAATAGTTCATGTCATGTGAAACTTCAACCTAGAAGATCAGGTCCTAGAGGAAGGTTGTTGAAGCACTGACCTCAGTCCACTTAGCAATTGATTTCCCAGCACGTCCTTTAGAGCGCCTAGAAACACAAGACAATGAATTAAAGATCATGCATGTACAGATCGGTTTGGTTTATATTAAAAAGAATTGTTACTTTGTCCAAAGTACAAACTCACGTGAACGTCTTTGCCAATTTCTTGCAGACTTCTGAGTCACAAACTTGTTCTCTTGATTCAATTAGTAAGTTCTCCATTTTCTCTACCTGCTTGAATGAAAGAGTTGTGAAGGCGATGAAAAATTGCGAGTCACAAGAAAATAACTGAAACTAGAGTTGACAATTCCAATACATTTGTTTGTGGATTGACTTCATTATGTAATGCGAACTTCAACTAAACTGTAGCAAATTGGGAATGTGCAAAAAACTCAAACAGATCTTTCCTCAAAGAGAAAATTCTAACCAGTCTCACAGATCAACAAAATAAGATACAAACGAAATAACTATTTTGTAAGAGCCAGAGTTTCTGAATCTGAGAATGATCCCAGTATAGTTCAAGAAGCTCTTTTCTACTTCTCTTCATCATTTTGATGTAGAGCATTTTTCTCTTTTCTTTTTGGAATTCCACCACCCTTGCAATATCATGAATCAAGATACCAATACTCAGTATCCAGCAAACAGGGTTTGCCAGACAATTGCACAAAGACCACCCAAACCAAGACAACTATGAGCTAATGCATGAGTTCCCAAAAGAAGCAACTCGAGAATTATTCAATGCTAGAAAGGATGAATTACTCCTACATCCGCATACTCAGAGAAGCAAGCAGGTGTGATCACCATTCACCACAGCTCAATCATGGCGAGGGAAAAACGATAAGGCTGGCAGTGGTGATGGAATGCACAATCACAATGAAACATGACAAAGATCTTTTAAAATAAAACACTAAGACTACCATTTCTACAAAATTATGCAGAGAAGATATAATTTCATAGGATATAGCTTCAATAGTATATTAACAGCCAGTATTACTATGTCATTCAAATACTCGGACTGGGATAAGAGGAACTGAGCTCCATTCAAAGCAAGAACCTTATTCACTAGTCACTCTAGCTCTGATAAATAGAATGCAAACTAAACCAAACCCACTAGTTTGACCAATTCCAAGAGTTGAGACATGCTAACCTTTTGCAATAACTGTCGTCCAATTGTTTTCAACTTTTCATCCTTTCTGCATTGTTGCAGACCCTTTGTAACAGCTTAAACTTTTATATTACGTGGTTTATATGATTTAAGATGATTCAGAACATATAGTGGTTCTAAGTTTAAGTCTAACGGTCACATATCAACAAGATATATCTCCATCCTTGGGTTAGGAAAAAAATAAAGAGAATCAATAACATGTGTAAGGTGCGTTTCACGAACTTGAGCAAAAAAAATGAATAATGAAATAATAATATTCCCCTCTAACAATTTACACTTTTATGTGATGCGATTCACAAAATTGAACAATATTTAACCCAATGAGCTCATCAGGCTTTTGCCCATTGAGGAAAAAAAAAACCACTACTGCCTCCCATGTGAGTTTCGGCCATGTCTCAGATCCACTGTGGACAATGAAAGAGCACAACGATAACAAATTCCAACTCGGTAACTAAATATAATCCAGCTAAGGGTATTGGGGGAAAAGAGAACCAATCTCAATAAGCACAAATTTAAGCTCTTGGTAGGAAGGGTTCGTAATGACAATTCCAAGATAAATCAATCAATTACACCTAAATTGGAAACAAATCAGTCGCCAATATAAATTCTCTGCATCCACAGAACATTCATCATATTTTGACTATTATTATACTGAACCTTAACCTACTGCAACCCCAACCATTCTTTCCACACAGGCAGAGTGACAATGCATATCTCATATTTATAACATATACATAGATCATATTATGCAATTTTTGAATACCCCAAATTCCGAAATTTGAAAATAATCTTAGTTTTCACATGCTTCCCTTATCTTGTCTACCACGGAAGTCACTCCCACCTTGCCTCGTATAACTTCAATCCTTATCATATTTCTACTAATTTGTCCACACATCCATCTGAGCATCCTCATCTCTACTACCTTCATCTTCTATGCGTGGGCGTTTTTGACTCACCAGCACTCTAACTCATACAACAATGTTGATCTAATCACCATTCTGTAGAACTTACTTTTAACCCTTGGCAACACGTTCTTATCGCACAGTACCTCGGAGGCAAGCCTCCATTTCACCCACCCTGCTCCAATATGATGTGCGACATCATCTTCAATCTCTCCATCTCCTTGGATTATGGACGTAAGATACTTGAAATTTTCTCTCTTGGGTATGACTTGTGCATCAATCTTCATTCCCACCTACGCCTCACGTGTTACATCACTTAACTTGCACTTTAGGTACTCTGTTTTAGTCCTACTTAACTTAAAACCTTTAAACTCTAGGGACTATCTCCAAACTTATAACCTATCACTAACTCCACGACGCGTCTCGTCAATCAATGCAATATATGAATATCTGATTTGAATATAATTTTGAACGAATTGAATCATCACATTTTATTGATTCAACTCTTTTTGATAAGCACAAAAGGCTTAGACCAGCTATTTGGCACTCTAGGGTATTAAGTTTGTTATAAAGTGCAACCAATTTCTTTTGTTCAAGATTAAGCTAATCAAGTTGAGTTAATAATAGATAATTCATCTCAACCCAATTGAATTTTAGACTGACTGATCATCAAATGTTCATCAACTCGGCTTGTATTGACCTGTTCAACTCAGACTCAACTAGCTCACTTGACCCGTTGAACCAAAGATAGCCTTCTTGTGTATGCTATAGTTATTATCTCTCATGAATATAACTATTTGAGCGTCAAAGTAGATCCTCTTTTGTTAAATAAATAAATCCTCTCTATAACAACTTAAGCTTTTATGCAATGTGATGCAATGGAAAAATCCAACGATATTTGACCCAATGAGCTCGTCAAGCTTTCAACGTAGCAGAAAAAAATCCCACTACTGCCTACCATATGAGTCTGGTCCATGTGGACAATGAAAGGGCACACTGACAACAAAATTCACTCTGTAACTAGATGCAATGCAGCTAAGGGTATTTGGGGTGGGTGGGGGGGGACCGATTATAATAAGCACAAATTTAAGCTCTTGGTAGGAAGGGTTCATAATGCATATTTCAAAATCAATCAATCAACTACACCTCAATTCCAAACAAGTAGGAGTCACCTATATAAATACTATGTATCCCTTCACAGATCATTCATCATAGTTTGACTATTTTCACACTGAAACCTTAACCTACTGCAGACCCAACAATTCTTTGCACACAGCCAGAGTGATAATGCATATCTCATTTTATTACAAATACATGTATCATGTTGATGCAATTTCCAACAACCCCTAAGGCCAAAACTTGTAAGCATTAGAAAAAATCTTTTAAAAAAGAACAATTAATAAATACATCAACTTAATGCACATTCCACATACAAATATCCTAAGTTGCTCGGACTCTTCACTTTCGCCTTTCGGTGCCGCACCCGTGTCGACACGACGTGGGTGTGGGATCCGTACTCGATCTGGTCAATCGGTTTTGGGTACTTTGACCAAATTCGAGTAAGAAATTCTAGACAGATTCAATGATTTCTTTAATAATAACAAAAACTAAGGTGAAATTGAAGAAATGAGATACCTTGTATATATAAATTTCTATTGTCACTCCCTTTCCTTTTATCTCCTTCTAGGGTTCTACTCTTGATCAATATTTTCTCCTCAAGTTTTCCACATAATATCTCATTATTTAGGTTTTATAACTCTATTTATAGATATTTGAATTATTTTAAGTCGAATGCCCGCACCCGTATCCATATATGGATCCGTATCCCCGAATCTCAAAATTTAAATCATAGAGGATCCGACCTCTAGATTCGCACCCATATTAGAAACCCGCACCCGAGTCCAAGCAACTTAGCAAATATCCTCCATCTTAAAGCAAATTTCAAAGACACCAAAAGGTCAAAACTTAAAAACAATATTTAGAAATTCAAAATAGAAATCAAATAGGTAAGAAATATATCAACTTAATTCACATTCCACATACAAATATCTACCATCTTAAAGCAAATTCCAAAGACCCCAAAGGGACAAAACTTACAACAACACCATACCCAGTGTAATCCACAAAGTCGGGTATAGGAAGGGTAGAGTGTACGCATACCACTACCTCAGAGGTAGAGAAGTTGTTATCAACAGACCATCGGCTCAAGAAAAAACAGTCCTAAACAGTCTAGTAACAGAAGTACAAGAAACAACAACAAATAATAAGAAACAGCAAATAGTAACAAAACAGAAAATACAACAAAACAATACGATTATCAAGGTACAAGGAATCAACATATAGTAACAAAAATCAAAGGACAAGAGACTACACGAGCAATATTACAACTACTAATATGGAGAGACAACAAGGCAACATATTTCTACCTACTAACCTTCTATCCTAATCCGTATCCTTCACACCCTCCCTTCCTACCTAAAGGCCAAAACTTGAAAACAATTAAAAAAAAAATAGAGATCAAATATATCAACTTAATTCACATTCCACATACAAATATACACACCATCTTAATCCAATTTTTCAACAACCCTTCAAACACCAAACTTTGAAAACATGATTTCATTATACAAAATTGAAAACCAATAAAAGGAATTGAAAGGTACCTCAGCTTGTGTGAAGCCAGTAATAGACTGTATTTGTCGTTTTCTGGGACGAAGATCCATTTTAACAGTAAATTCGAACGAAACCCAGAATTCTTTAGCTGAAAAAATTCTCCAGAAAATGAGTGTAAAGAGAAAAATTATAGGATCAAATGCTCATTGGAAAAGCTCTTTGTATGAGTTTTGTTGGGCGCCCTTTTCAAAAGAAAGTAAAAACTAACGGGTCGGGTGTTTAGTTTTGGGTCTAGTTAAATGGGTGGGCTTCTTTATGGGTAATTTACATTGTATAACCGACCACCAAATAATAGACGGTATATATATATATACTAGATATGAAATGCCCGTGCTATGCACGGGCCCAACAGGTATGATTTTGAAAAAACAATTACAACTTTTCTCTATCGTAGTTTGATTATAATGAACAAATAATGTTGCTATACAAATAAAAGAACAGGATACAATATTGCTAAACTATATTTATAAATACAGAAAAATCCTAGAAGTACAAATACTACGATAAATACATCATTAGAATTTCTCTCATGCTCAATTCACGATGTTCCCTAATAGACAAACACTTGCACGAGAGCTAGCAGCAAATCTAAAATTGTTATAAGCTTTATTATAGAAGACTATTGTTGCAAAACAGAGACATTATTGAAGTCATACTCAACAGTCATAAGATGACATTCATTTTCAGAATGACTCAGAGATTTCAGTGGTAGTTCAATTTGGTATTTGCTTAGCCCAAACTTCAAAGGGATGTACTCATAGGGGAGTTTACATTTTCATTGCCAAAAGAATTCAAAATTATGATTTCAATTTTTCATTTGTACTACAATTAACACCTCAACTTAAGGCTTATTCATATAAGCGTAATCCCTTCGGCAGGTAGAGAATACATTAGTTTATCTTTAGATGAAGGATGTTCGGGTATATTCTAGTGTCCAGCAAATCAACAATCACACCCTCACCATAGTTTAACATATTTCAGAAGCCTAAATTTTGGTGTAATCCAAAGAAACTTGTACAATGAGTTGTCTGTACTCACAATAGCCTTTGAGGTCTTTTGAAAATAAAACCCAACTTTTTTTCCAATGTCTTTACTTCATTTGGTGATATTCTAGTGGCAAAATCATTGAATACATTTCCATAGGAATATATTATGCATGAGGACATATTAGATAAAAGTGTAGGAAGATATTGAATAATGAAAACTCTTCTAGCTTGAGGTGTGCCATAGGCACTGTTTCCAACGAAAAGTGAGTATTGATGCTAATCATGTATTTTTTTCACGTGACTCTCATGAAAAATATAGATTTCTGAATTACTCAATTGTACATAATATCATTTAAAACCTCAGATTATATTCAGTTCACATTTACCTCTGCTAAATCTTTCACATATGATAAAAAAATGTATAGATATCGTATTTTTATCAAATAGATAGAAAGCACTGAGACAATAGTCATTAACATTCAATAGACGTGACATTATCGATTCAAGCCTTCAAAATTTTCATTACGAAATTAGCATAAAAGCGCAAGATATAGAAAGCAAAGCAACAACCAAAAGAGGCAAAAATAAGCTACTTACCAATCACCCCATAGTAAGACCAGTTTGGTTACCAAAGAGAACAGCTAAAAAGTTATCCACATTAACATCATCTCTAGTGTAATCCTTCCTCAAGAGATAGCACATGAGACAGGTTTACAGTTTAGTTATATACTAAACGATGACGAAAAGCATCTGCCTTAGGAACTCCTTTGTAAACATCCTCACCAATAGGACTATTAATGATAACTTGTAATAAGCAATGCCATCATATATGAAAGACAATAATATTCTCATCCTTGAGACCACCTTTTATTAACAGCTGACATGCATCACATACATCAGCCTGATATAAAAGCATAGGTCGACAAGGCTTATCAGTAAGCATAAGAGAAAATAAAAAATAATTAAAAAACTCCATAATAGTTGATCTATCAAAAAGAAGGAAAATGTTGTCTTAGCTAAACTTTCTACAAACTGATTTGTTTTTAACTGGTTGATTGTCTTAATTGATGAGTTTCACAAGCATGGAAAGCTACCAACAAGCTTAATTATATTTGTAAAATCGTAGTGCAAAACAAATCCCAGACATGATTGAATTCATCTATAGTTAGAAAAAAAGAAAAATCACACACAATAATGAACCAGATGCAGCTACCAAATACATATCTTCAAATTCCAACATTACTAAAACGGACTCATGAACAAAACAACTACAACTCTCCTAAAACTATTTAATATTACTTTCCAGTAATTAGTAGAACTCCTAAAATAGGGAGAACTTCTATTTGGTAAGGTAAAAGACAGCAACATGGCTTTTTTATGGTTTAGTACTGGAAGGAACATATCTTTTACAACTCCTCAATTGAAAATCAGCCTACATGAGATGATTTCGCATTGTTACAACTCCTCAATTGAAAGATTTCTATGCTTAAACACCAAAAATAAATTTGAGTATTTCGAAAATTATCTTTACAATCCAAAAAGAAAAGCAATTTGAAAATGTAAAGAAAACCAATAAGGAGGGGGGAAAAGAACATGAGCAAACGTAAAGTTGTAACATGCAAAATAATCCAAAATTTTTCAATTACAGACATTTCAACCTAGAATAAGATTAATATTTACACTAATTAAACATTGATGTTACTGATTTTTTCTTCTTCTTTTTTTCATAGAGAAATCTACCATTTTATTACCTTAGTTATTAAGATTCAGCCATGAAATATAGATTTTTGATGAATATTAAACAAAAATTAAAAGAAATTTGATGAATATTATATAACAATTGGCGGAGAAGAACAACGAAATCGATTAAGAACTTACCCGACATTGGAAAACCCATAAGCGTAGATGAAAATTCAAACAGAGAACTGATATGCATGGTAGAATAGTCGATCAGAAGATGAAACCAAGGATTTATTTTATTTATCTAAGTGAAAAACACATAATTTATAAGAAGATAAGCAAAAAAATTAACAAAATTAGATGAAGTTTAAAGAAAAATTGACAGAAGAATTTAATAAATGATGAAGAACTTATCTGTGATTGAAACTCTAGAAGAATATAGATGAAATTCAAGTAGCAATTTGACATGCAAGATTAGTGAAACTTTTATCGATCTATACATTTTTTTAGGCTTTCAAGAATGGTCTCTTAGTCTTCATCATCTCAAGAACTTTTTGATTTTCTGCATCTTCACATTGGTTACATTTCAATCTTCAGTCTATCCATCATTTAATTTTGCCAAATTCTTTATTCATTTTTCCGTCTGCTTTTAGTATAGATAAAAGTTTCACTGAGCTTGCATACCTTTTTTTTACGTATGGATGTTTCTATTGTCGTGTCTCTGTTGGGAAGTCTCTGATATTTTCTTAGCCGACCAAACACGTATGATTCTAGAAATTGGATATAGTGGAAAATTACCAAAATAGCCTTGATCGTCCTAAAATAAGTGATATCTTTCGAATTTTGGGATTAAAATAAGTTATTTTTTATCGTAATTTTTCATATACTTTTTAAATATATTGAAGTATCAATTATTGTGACTTATAATACTTTTACGTAGTTTTCAAATATGAAATTTTTCATCCAAAAAACTCAAAGATTTTATGTCCAAAAATTTACAATCAAAATTAAATTGTTTGATTTTCAAAATTTAAACGGTGCCACATAAATTGAGACTCTTGCAAATGTTTACAAATAATATATTCATAAAATAAAGATGAAGAAAATTGAAAGAAGCTACAGATGCCAAAAAACAGTTTTCACTCAATTCTTTCAATTATCTTCCTGCGTTGTTTCTTTGGAAAGTTTACAAGTAAGAGGGATGGTTCTAGAGTAATGCAGAGAGTGTATTTATTAGTATAAATTTACATTTTTATATTGGTTGTTCTAATCAACATATTTTCTACATAGTAACATAAGAAAGAATAAGAAAAACAAAAAATATCTAAAGTGAAAAGAAAGGAGTGCTTCTAATTTTCTTAAAAAACAGTTATATTACATTTTACCCTTAAAAATGAGAATAATTACGATATTGCCAGTGGTCGTCCTCTCTTCACGTTTCTATATAATAGAAACTAGACTAGATATAGGAACCCGTGCCAGCACGGGGCCCAATAAATATATATTTTTTTATTTTAATTTATGTCATATTATGGAATTTGAGAAGTTATTGAAATTTTTATATGATTTTAAAAATATTTTAAATTTTTAGCTATTGTGATTTGTAGTACTTTTTTTTAACATAATTTTGAAAAAAATATTTATTACTCTGTTTGTTCTAATTTATGTGGCACACGCAAAATTTTAAATACTAAGCATTTTTTATGTCTCTTTAATATATTAAGTTGTTAATTATTGTATTTTATTGTACATTTTGAACCTAATTTTTTAATAATATATGTTATTTGCCATGTCCCAATTTATATGACATTAATTGATAGATTTGTTGGAGTCGAGAGATTTATTTTGTTAATTATTGTAATTTATAGTTTTTTTTCCGTCAATTTCAAACAATATATGTTGTTAATTGATAGAATACTTTTAATGTAATATTTTTGAAAAATATGTGTGATTCTCCATGTCCCAATTTATGTGGCACATGTAAAGTTTTGACAATTAACCAAAATTTTAATACATTT
>JAJOOO010031740.1:0-19903 GCA_029582685.1 Solanum piurae
AAAGAAATTTTTTAGTTGAAAATATTTTTTAAAAATAAATTTCAATTTTTTTTGGGGGTGGAGGGGTTGGTAGGGGGTGGGTTGGGAAAAGAAAATATGACCCTACCCTTTTGTATTTTAATTTCTTTCTTTTTTAATTATAAAATACGTGTAATTACGTGACAGCCACTGAGTGGCTCAATAAGCCACGTAGGAGCGTTTGTATATCACACAATTTGACTGTTGGATTCGCGTGTTTTTTTATTTAAGAATTGGATAGTTAAAGTGTCTACTTGTGCACTATGAAAGTTAGAGGTCATACTTAAAATTTGAAGCCAAGTTTAGGGTCCAATTTATGTATTATGCCAATCTTTTTTGCTAGAAGGATTTCTTAACCAAATAATCAAAATTTCTCAAAAAAAAAAGAAAAAAAAAGAAAAGTGATTGAACACGATTTTTTTAATATAACATGTCACAACAAATTCATAAAACGTAAAAAAAATTACCACTAAAAGTTAAATATACACAAAAAAAAATGTAAAAAAGAGAAGAATACGTGAGTTTATACTCGAAAAAGAAGAAGAGGAAAGCAGAAAATGTATGAACAATTATTGTTAGTAACAATCGAACTCTTAACTTCATAAAGGGAGACACAACCTTCAAACCAGCCAATAAACAAAAGCATGCATTAGACTTTTTATTTACTAGGTGTTAAACACTTAATATACTCATATTTTGAAGAAACTAATATATATATATGTCGGTAGACTGTATGTGGGTCCGCCCCTGCATGAACTCCTATTCAGATACATGTGTATATATTATCAGATGAGTGTATACTTAATCAAATATATTGATAAAATCTGCATATATATAATCGTAACTCAATAATGTGTATATACATTAATAATGTATCAGATACATGTGGAAATCTCCACTTATTGTTTCCACAAACAATTGTTTTTTTAAAAAAACATCCATAATTTTTTACCTAATTTATGAAAACTTTAGAATAGGCATAATACATAAATATGTCATTTAAGTTGGCTTCAGCTAGTATCCATCCCTCCAACTTTGGAAATGCATAAGTAGACACTTAAACTTGTATAAATTGAACAAGTAGACACATATCCTACATGGCATAATACATGTAGGACGTCACATTGGACAAAAATTGTCATGTAGGACAAATGTCTAGCTGTTTATTCAATTTATACAAGTTTAAGTGTCTATGCACCCTCAAAGTTGAAGGGCATAGATGCCAACTGAAGTCAAGTTAAAAGACATATTTATATATTATGTCTTTAGAATATCCTCCACCTTGTCGTTAGTTACATCAAAAATCGCAACCCATCCACCATAAAAAATAGTCAGCGGGGCAATCTTCATGTCATTTTTTGAGCAACAACAAGCCTCGAAGTAAGACTAAAAACGGTCAACAAAGGGTAATCATCACAAGGCATTGAAGGATCTAAAAGGCTCTTGCCTTTTGAATCTTCAAAGTTATACTATCAATGTGCATATATATATATATATGCACACATAAACGAATTTATTTAACAAATTAGTGAAAGGAGAGAACAAAAGTAGTACTGGATGTTTTCTTCATGTTGAAAGTGCAGTAATGGAGGTGGGTTTATCAGACGTGTGAGGGAGAAGTAAGAGAGAATGATGAATAAAATGTAGGAGGGGAAATTTTAAGAGAAAGAGAGTGAGTTGATTTGGAGTGAGTGCATAAATTATGGAAAATATTACGTGGGTGGATATTTAAGGGTTCTATTTTAGATTATTTTTTAAGAATGATGTATCTCAATATATCTAACTTAAAATATGGTACAAAATTCTTAATTAATGAAAATATACGTAATTATTTGTAAGTATAAATAAACTTAATATATATGGTATGAATGTATATCTAATAAGGTAGTTTTTCAATTAGTAATCGTAACTTTGTGTATCACTTAGAAGAAACCCAATTTGAAAAGGAACCAAATGCATACCTTATATTTACGTTCAATTTAATTAGTATAAAGAGGAACTTTGGTATATTGGCATACCCTTGACCCTTGTTCTATACTATATTTTTGTGGTCCATGGCAACCTTTTGTGTTGTGGGGTTTTTGACTTTTGAAAGCATTTGGATCTTATGAAGGCAACATTTGAAATCACACTTCAAGTAAGTTGTTTCTTTTATTTGGTGTTTTGAAATTCTTTAGTTTAATCTCCCTGGTGTAAGTTTTTTTTTCTTTATGGTGTTGATTGATTTTGTATCTAGAATTTTATGATGGGTTTAACTTTTATATATATATATAAGTCTCGGGTTTCATGATTTAATGTTGCGTCTGAAACGTTCTTCCCATTCGGAGTCCAAGTTTGGATCCTTGGGGAGCTCCATGATGGTTTCCCTTGCATCTTCTTGTCTTTTCCTCTTTTCCATGATTGTGTGAGGCCTCGTCTAAGGGTGTCTAATGTGTGGGCTGATCCGGGATCGGTTGTTTCCGTCAGGATTAAACTGGACCATGTAGAGGGGAAGGGTTGGGTTAGGTTATACAATAAATCAGACCCTCACAAATACTTTTGGGGTGTCGGTTGATCGAGATCGGTAAACCTGGTAAAGTCCTATCAGATACAGAATTCGGCTCGGTTCAACAATAACCTTAAGTTAGTAACTTTTTATGGGTAACTCATAGAAATTTCACTAGTTTAGGAGCTAATTATTTAGATACAAACTAGTTTTGCAGTATTATGAATCTTAGCAGAATTTGGTGCATCCAGATACATGTATCTTGGGATACATGGGGTTAAAATTAGATTGTTCTAGATACACTATATCCAAGTGGGTTCATATGTATATGGGATACATAGACAAATCTCGTTTGCCTCTCTTGCCTCCCTCCCAACTCGCTTGTTGCTCTCGCCACTCTCTTATATACTCCCTCTGTCCCAATTTATGTGACACATTTCGCTTTTCGAGAGTCAAACAATTTAAGTTTGACCGAGAATTTGCTCATGAAATCTTCAATTTTTTAAAAATGAAATTTATATATTTGTAAACTACATTAAAAGTACTACAAGTCCCAATTATTGATACTTCAAAATATTTAAAAGATATATGAAAAATTTACGGTCTAAGGTAGACTTGTTTGAATCTCGAAATCCGAAATGTGTCACATAAATTGGGACAGAGGGAGTATATGGTATCGTAGATACATGTGAATTACACTAGATATATACATGTATCTAGTGTGATTCGCATGTATCCGGGATACATATAGAAATCTTGCTCCCTCCCTCCTATTCTCGCTCGCCTCTCTCCTTATTTTAGTATATCTGGTAGCAAAAAACATGTATCTAAGAGTATCTTACTTTAAATATGGTATATAAAATTATTAATTTAGCAATATGAAATGTAATTAATTTCAAACTATAGGGAGAATTAGTAAATATGGTAGGAATATTTATGTAATTAAGTAGTTTCTCCTTTTTTATATAAATATTGAAATACTTTTAAAAACTATTTTTTAATTAAATGTTAAAAAAATATTATTTTAATATAAATCCGCCCAATCCGGCAATACTCGACCCATAACCCAACCCCTCACAGGCCTAAACAAATAATAATTAACCTAGCTAGCTCGACTGGAACTGGTCTCCCCAACTCGTACCACAGACTGGCTAGATTGATTTTTTTTAGTTGAACCGGTTCGGTAGAACCTGGCCCCTCACAAGTCTAAATAAATCTGAATCAACCCAATTTGATTGGACCCGGTCTCCTCAACCCATACCCCGAACCATCGAGATTGACTTTTTCTTGAACTGAACTGATATGGCCCGGTCTGATAGATTTCGACCTCTCCCAGATCGGTTGGAACCAGTCTCCCCAACCCGTACTCCGGACCAATAGGATTAAATTCTCCCTTAATTGAACTTGTCTAACCCAATCTGATAGAACCCGACCCTTCACAAGCCTAAATAATTATTAGGGCTTAATTGTGGGTCAAAATTCAACTTGCTCAATTCTTATCACGTTTTAATTATTTTATTTATTCTTTTATAATTTTAAATTACCTAATCAAATTATTATTTTTCTATTATCAAATAAAAAAATGACTTTTCAAAAATATTTTGATAACATTTCTCATGAGTCAAGTTAAATTACATATGCACAAGATCTTATCTGTACCCAAGCTCAAACTTCAGACTTCTAGTTAAGAGAGAAACAATCTCACCATTGCACCACAACTCATGTTGGTGACGAGTCATTAATCAGCCCCAACTTGAGTAATTTTGCCCTCCAACACTATTTTCCATAGAAAAAGTTTAATTAAACTTTGAGTAATTAATCTTTTAATGCCTTCTACTTCGCCTAGTTTTATGCATTGTAACGACCCACTAGTTTAATGCGTTTAACTTCGCCTCTTTCTATGGCACTAATCTCCCTCCTAAATTCAAGTTAAAAAACTGCCATTTTCGTAGGCTTTCAGAGTTCTGCTCTCCTTTAACGCTAATGTGAATGTGAATGTGAGTTTCGTTACTCTTCTTCATTGCTTGTTAGGCCGTATTCTTTTGTTTCTTCTTGCTTTGCTATAACGTTTTTCATTTTGGGTTCGATTCAAAAATTCATAATGCTTTTATCTTGTTATGTGTTGATAATCATGTAATGTGTTTGTGTTATCGTAAAATTGTTCGATATTATACTGTAACCAGTAAAATTGGGTTTTTTTAGTAAGGGTTTTAAGTTGTGTGCACTTTATAAATTGTAGATGTCTGTGTTAGCGGAAATGAGTCCCTCAGAGATGTTAGGGAAGAAGAAACTTCATCAGATGGTTGATACTAAATCTCCCTCCACATTTAAGCGCCTAAAAGTCGATGCTACCCGCAATTTCCCGGAAAATTGTGGTTCATTTGTTTGTCAGAACAATGGAAGCAAAGAGATCTACCCGGAATTTCCATCCAATACCAAACGTGTAAAAGTCGACTCTACTAGGAGTTTTCCGGAGAATTGTGGCCCCTGTGTTCCTGAAAAGAAGAATGGAAGTGATACTCAATGCTCTGTTGATTCTGAGATCAAAAGTTGTTCTGAAGTTGATATGAATGCGGTTGAGTCAGCTGAGCCTTTAAGTGTTTTTGTGCCAGAAGATGATTTGGCTGCAACAGGTGCGCGTCCAAAAGAGGCTGGTGATTCAAGTCATCAGAATACCTCATGTCAACCTACTAATGGAAATCAGCAGCATGAAGACTTGGTTAATCGGGTTCTCCAAAATCCATCAATTGATACAGGAAATACATGTCATTGGTTTATAAAAGACGAGCTTATTGAAAATGAACCAGAATTGCCTGCTATTGTTTCACAAGAAAATCTAATTGAAGCTCGAAATGAACCTAGTAAGGAAACAAGCAAGAGAGTTCATTACGAAGAAGTTCCTGACGATGAGTCCAGGAGTCGGGTAGACAATGATGAAATTTGCATTTTATCCTGCTCCGAGTCGAACTCATTAAAATCAGGTCTCAAGACCCCAAGTGCCGGTAAGAAAGGGAGCAAGGGTGAGATCGTGCACGAAGAAGCAGGTAGGTGTCCGGAACCCCTACACAAGTGCAAGGTTATTTTTGAAGATGAATCTGTGGTCATGAAGAAGCAAACAGATCTCGGAGTATCTCAAGAAGATTTAAGGAATTCTGCTGTCATGTGTGGTGTTTCGGGAAATGGATTGTTGACTGAACATGAACATATTCAGAAAGTGAAAGAAGTTAGAGAGACTCTGAAACTTTTTGATGACGAATATACTAAACGTTTGCTAGAAGATAGAGCAGAAAAACATGAAGGACGGTCCAAAAGAAGTATCCATATAGAGGCAGCAATGGCTTTGAAAAAACAGAAAAAGTGGGTAAATTGTGAGTGGACTTTTGGACAGGTTCCTGGAGTTCAAATTGGGGATCAATTCAGGTTCAGGGCGGAACTTGTTATGATCGGACTACATCACCAATTTATTAAGGGTATCAATTATGTGACTATTGACAGAAAAGATGTTGCATCTAGCATTGTTGATTCTGGTCGGTATGACAACGAGGCCATATCTTCTGAAACATTCATTTATGTAGGTCAAGGAGGGAATCCAAAAGTATCTGTTAATGCGAGAGTGGAAGATCAAAAGCTTGAAGGGGGTAATCTTGCCTTGAAGAACTCCATGGACTTGGGATATCCGGTGAGGGTTATTTGTGGTCGACAAAGAGTGAATGGTGAAAAGAGTGATATAAGATACATTTACGATGGGCTCTACACTGTGACTAAGTGCTGGGAAGAAAGAGCTCCAACTGGAAAATACATTTTCAAGTTTGAATTGAAAAGAAATCTTGGCCAACCAAAACTTGCCCGTGAACTAGTGTCACGGCCAGCAAAGTTAGTCAAGGTAAATCAATTTCGTGTCAACAAGGCAAAAAAATCGATTTTGCAGTCGGAGTTTGTTGTGGACTATGATGTCTCCCAAGGAAAAGAGAAGATACCAATCCCTGTTGTCAATGCAATAGATGATGAGAGACCCTCACCATTCACTTACATTACCAACATGCAATATCCAGACTGGTATTATATCTCTAGGCCTCAAGGTTGCAATTGTACAAGTGGATGCTTGGATTCCGAGCAATGCTCTTGTGCTTCTAGGAATGGAGGTGAAATTCCATTCAACACAAGAGGCTCTATTGTTAGAGCACAACCTCTTGTTTATGAGTGTGGTCCATCTTGCAAATGTCCCCCTTCTTGCAAAAATAGAGTTAGCCAACATGGTCCTCGATACCATTTGGAGGTTTTCAAGACCGAATCGAGAGGATGGGGTTTGAGGTCACGAGATTATGTCACATGCGGTAGGTTTATATGTGAATATGTTGGGGAGTTGCTTGATGAAAAGGAAGCTGAAAATAGAATAGGCCATGATGAGTACTTGTTTGATATTGGCAATTATGATGAAGAAATCCCCAAAAGGAATGTTGCGCGTAATAATAACCTCAAAGTTGAGTCAAATTCTTTGATGAGGAAGGATGAAGATGGCTTTACCCTTGATGCGTTAAGATATGGGAATGTTGGAAGATTTATCAACCATAGTTGCTCACCAAACCTTTATGCTCAAAATGTCATGTATTATCATGGTGATAAGAGAGTACCTCACATAATGTTTTTTGCTTCTGAGAGTATTGCTCCATTAGAGGAGCTTACTTATCACTACAACTACCATGTTGACCATGTTTCTGATAAAAATGGCGATATGAAGAGAAAGAATTGTAGATGTGGCTCTCGGAAGTGCGAGGGGAGAATGTACTGAAGAACTACTCATGTAAGACTATTCCTCTTGACATGATATTTGAAGTATATGTTTTATAATCTTTGTGCACTTGTCATTTCAACATTTTGATCCCTTGTTATTCCATTTACGTTTAATTGTGCAAACTTTGATCTCTTGTAACATTCATTATGCTTAATTTCCTACTTTTTATGACATTTGTTGGTCTTGGATGTAGAATAACTTAAATGGTTGTATAACCACATGAGGGAGTTAATACTTATTCGGCATCTTAGTTTTAGACTTGCTGAAATAAGGCTTACTTACCACCCAGGCTGGACCAAAATCCTTAAAAGAAACATTTATCTAAACTGCAAATGTATGTTTTCCTATCAAGTAGTGGACTTTGTACACGAATTCATAAGTATTCTTCACTGAATCACTATATGATTGTTCAGTTGCTGATTCTCTTCAGTTTCTTTCATGTATGCTTCTGGTTGTGTGACTCAATTGAGTGATTTGTTTAATCTTGTTTCTACAGCCTGAAATTTTGAACTACTTATCAGCGGATGAGTTTTTTTCGGGGACTTGTAGCAATGAATACCAGCTTGTCACATGGTTGTATCAAGGAACTTAAATTTTTCTAGTTCAACTTTCATGGAGTTTAGCTTAGCTCTTGGTGTTGATAATGGAACCCAATTGTTTTTTAACTACATTTTCGGCTTACTGTATTTTGCAATTGCTTGAACACCTAGTACTTTCAGTTCCTTATTTCCTGCATCAAGCACTTGAACAAAAGAGAAAATGACACTTCGTTTGCCAGCATTTGCTTTGCAGCTATTGTTTTCTAGACGTTTTTTTTCTAGAATTTCTGTATAAATTGTGTAGCTTACAATTAATTATTCATTAGGTATTGCTTGGTATGCTGACTAAATTATCTTGAGATTAAGTCGTTGAACTAATTTATCCCCTCTCTGGGGTGGGGATAAAATAATCCCAAGTGGAATATTCAAGATTAAGGTTGAGATTAGATTTATACTGTGATTGATCAACGAATAAATTTACACAGTTGATCAAACATACTATAACCACTTATTAGCTAGTCTATTTACAATCTATGGTGGCCCTTATAAAATTAAAAAAGTCTTGAAATCATCCAAATATCTACAATATATCTTTATGCAAGTTTAATATGAGAAATGACGCTAACAAAGATGAAATAACCTGAAACTGCAAAATAATATACAGTTGGCTGTTCTTTTGTAAATTATATAACAGGTCGATGAAATAAATAAACTAGTATAAAATCACAAATTTCAAGCCTATAAACAAAACATAGCTTACAAGAACAAACAGGGAATCCATTTATTTCTCTTCTGTAAACAGAGCGGCCTTAACCATAGCATCGGATGGGATCGTTGCATCCTTTCTCAACAGACTGCCTGAAACCAAAGCGACCCCCCTTTGCAAGGTACTGTTGATGATACTCCTCCGCTCTGTAAAATTTCTTAGCAGGCAAGATCTCACTAACAATATTCCTGTTCAATATCTTTTGCTGTCTGTCTCGCGCTTCTAGTGCTGCCTTCTCTTGCTCAGGTGTATAGAAGTAAATTCCAGACCTGTATTGGGTGCCAACGTCATTACCCTACAAACAAGCTGTTAGATAAATTGTACAAACACTGCTGTCTCTAAAGCTTGTATCCAGAATTATTTAGTACATAATGACCATTAACGAAAAATTCACAGTACCACTGGAGCAACTCCCAAAATAGGAATAAGAAAACTTGCAATTGGTGAGACGTGGAAGGTCCAAGAGTCCATTTTTCAAAATCTACTTATTTTGGGAAGCACTTTTGTTAAAATAGCAACATGTGTTTGACAAATCCATTTGACAGTACTACAGAAGTCATTTGTATTTAGCCAACATTTCAAAATGTGCTTTTTAAGAGCTATATTGCGAAAAGGACATATAAGGTTTTCTAATGAAGTTTTCCAATTTTATTTCATCAAAATGCAGACAAGAGAATCACACAACAATTTTATTTTTTAAATCAATACAAGTATAATTAAATCGAAGTAACAAAATGAAAAATTATATACAATTACTCTAGTCTTATATGATGACTTAAATATATCAAAGTACATCATTCGATATGTATAAAGGAGGGATAGTTCGGTGTGTGTGTATCTATATATTGTATAATTCTGTTTATAGTTGAGAGATATTAAGGATGAATAGTTAGTAAAAGTATCCGGTAAGGTACTTTTTCCTTGAATAAAATATTTTTTCTACTTCCGCTTCCGATTCTAGGATAAGCTACAATTTGTACTTCTTCCCTGTGGCAAAAACAGCTTCTGCTACAGGTTAAAATCACTTATTTTTTCCTAGAAGCTTGCCCCAACACCTGATAACTCTTTAAAAAGAATTATCTTTTTGGAGAAAATAAGCTCAGGATTTTGAAGCTCGACCAACAGGCTATAAATCATTCAGAAAAAGGAAGCTAGGAAGAAATGTCTAAAGTCTAATTACTGTTGGCATTTATCTCGAAGCACATAAAGTAATGCTTCAGACAAAATTCCTATGCTAATCAATAAACCCCGAAGCTAATGCAGAGCAGCCTATTTATTTAGCCATCTATGAACATAGGAGACAAAGTAAGCTTCCTATACTACTATATTTCATGGCATAAGTGGAAATCAATAGAAATAACTCCAAATTTTATAACACTCTTCTTTTAGAAAACATCTAAAAACAAACCAATTCACTGTGGTTGCCCCTTGAAAAAGAACTGGATGCCAAATCCTCAAACTAGAATCACAAGACAAAATCTTTAAGCAAAACATGACCTTTGAAGATCTTAAAAAGCATGGTCTTTGAAGATATTCAAAAGACATAATCTTTTAAGAAAATGCAGCATTTTGACGATGTACCTACTGACATTTTACTGATTAAAGAAAAAGGATGGTTGGGTAAGTGGACATTCAAAACTATGATAAACATGCTTCTAGTACTACTAACTTTGAAGCCAATAAAGACCTGACTTTGGTTATGAACATCCAAACTATGCATACTATTGAATGTCCCCCACAAAGACTCAAATTGGACAACAGGCTTAGCAAAAGTGACCAAATACAGCCACCCAACCTACAGGGAATAAGCTCTTAACTACTTACAAATCAATCACATTAACAAACTATGGAAATACAAGATTCTAACATCAATTTCTCTACCAGAACTCAACTCAAACCATTTTGGGGTTAAGCAAAATGGCACAATTCCATCCAAAACAAAACAATTCAACCATTATTGACCACCACAAACAAAATAAAAACAAAAATTTCAGAAACCCACCTGTCGATTGAGGGTGGTGGGGTCATGCCGATCCCAAAATACATCAATCAAGGTATCAAAATTGCACTCCTTAGGATCATACTGAACTCTCACAACCTCTGAATGAAAGGTATTCCCAGAGCAAATATCTTCATAGGTAGGATTATCCAAATACCCTTGTGAATATCCAACCTCTGTCTTCGTAACACCAGGCACTCTCTGAAACGCCAATTCAACACCCCAAAAGCATCCAGCTCCAAATTGGACAAATTGTTGACCTGGGGCAGGGATGTCGGTGTCAGGTCCTTGTGGAATTGCAGAGGAAGAAGAATCCATTGGAGTATTAGTACGAGCACCAAAACCCAATTTGTTGAGCCAACTCATCTTCGGTGGAGAGTAGAGAGATGGGGTTTTGGAAGTGCGAGGAAAGGTTGAAGAAAATTTACGGGGGTTTTGGGAGAAAGGAAGAAGAAGAAGAGAGGATTTGGAGAAGGATATGAGTGGAGATGTTGTGGTGGTGGTTATGGTGGAGGAAGGGAGACAAGTCTTGAGGAGCATTGTCGATCTATAATAAGTTTTGTTTGGATAAGTATTGTGGGAAATGTCATGAGAATTTCCTTATAATAATGTTTTTATTACTTTTTCTTTTACACCACTAGTATATTCCTATAAAAATTTCAAAATCTATAACCCTTGTTTGAGGCTTCTTTTGGTATATCATCATAAAAAGGAATTTGGAAATTTGAACTAAAATTTCATAGTCTCAATTATTTCATTGGCCATTAGACCATATTTTGGAGTGAATTTGTTTTATATTTTCTAGTAGAATAGTTTGAGAATATCAAAAGGATAATAATAAAAAAATAAAAATATCACAATAATTTTGAATGTAAACATAAGTTTGATAATATGACTATAACATACGTTAGGCTAGATTGAGTTGGTTGAATGAGTGATTTTCCGTTCCCCTACCTACACAGCCTTCTCAGTCAGAATTCAGCAATCTGCTTAGCCGGCTACAGGCTTCTTGGAGGTTCCAAGAAAAAATGATGATTCAAATGGTCTTTTTCTTCATGCGTTTAATACTATAATTAAAAAGACGCAGCATAGATGATTCTTTAACTAGAAGAATTCAAATTTTGTTTCTGTTTCTAGACTTTCGTGGGGGTAGAAAATATAATATCTGTCAAAGCGTATGATGTGTTATTTATTTATTTAAAAATATATGGACATATTATGTATGCGAAAAACGAAGCATACGCGGAATTTGGTCCACCTCTCGTGCACAATGAAAAAGAGCCAGAGAAACCTTGTTTATTTTTAGAAGCATCTGGAAGGGAAAAAGGCAAAGATGCCAAAAAGATTTGTTAATTAAGATGGATTATTTACCCTCCCATGTGCTAACCAACTAAATATACAGCAATAGAATCGGCAAACATATGCAGATAAATGGTAAAGAGCACACAACATTTATCTTTACTCACAAAACAAGGTCTACAAAGACTTGTCCACACATTTCAAAAAAAACACAACACCATCAAACGGCACTATCTCTTTGGATACACGATTCAACACATTCAAAACATGAGGCTGAGCACATCCAGCTAACGTTTAGCATACGCCATAAGAACCGAGTTAAATGGGTTTGATCTTGAAATGGAGCGAGATGAGAGAGAACACAAAACACTTCAGATCCTGCAATGACAAATCCAGTCACATGCTGCTGAAACAAACTTAAAAGAAATGCATCAATCATACGCTGCTTTAAAAGATAAATAAATTGCAGACTTGCAGCAAGTATTCAATTAACAACTAATTAGAGCAAAAGAAACCAAGTGGGAGTTTAATTTCTTCCCTTCTTTAGTTCAGGGGACAACAAACTATAGTTTGATTCTATGAAATGAAAAAATCTCACAGGAATCTTTGGCAACTCATACAACTTAAATGCATGTCCAAGAAAGTACTCTTTCCCCCTTATCCCACCCCCTCCCAGCGGCCCTAACCCCCTACCCCCAAGAAAAAGAAAAAAAAACATCTCATAGTTTACTATATTCTGCTTCAGATGATAGAATATCTTTATTCAAAAGTCGCTTGTTAACAACATTCTCACAAGACACCTATAATCCATACAGCCTCTTCATGTTCCAAAAAGCTTCAACATGTGCTTTAAAAAAAAAACTTTTCCAAGTCTTTGTTAGCAGAGTTGCCTCATGCATGTGTTGGTGAGAGGTACTGGTGGAAGAGCTGGTCCAGCCACCAGCACTACTAAAAAATGGAAAGAAAAAAAAAGGAAGTCATTGTGCTTTGGAATCAACCACCAGTGCAATTTTTTTGCATTATTAGGGCGACAATATGTAGCTCAAATTCCTCCATGATTACAACCAAGCAATGGAACTAATTGGTTGAAAACATGAAATCCTGGAGAACCTCTCCAACATAAAAGGAACAGAGATTATCCACCGAGTTTAGAAGGCTATGATTGGTCCAAAGGGCGGGTCACAGACGGATTTCTCGGCTATCAAAAACAAACAAAAAAGGAACAGAAGAAAATGAGATTTTTTTTTTTTATAAGCGATAGGATCATTAGATTTTACAAGTTTAGGATTAGAGACCACAGTTTTTTAAGGTTGAAATTACTTAGAGAGGTTCTAGGTCCAATAAGCACAGGCAGCCGGGTGCACTAAAGCTCCCACTATGCATGGGGTCCGGGGAAGGGCCTGATCACTAGGGTCTATTGTATGCAGTTCTACCCTACCATTGAGTCGCAATAAGCAGAGGATGCATCGGGAAGTCAAGCCTTCACAATTACAACACAATCCAGTCAGAAGTGTAGTAACTACACGTCTGGCGTGAGCTGAGCTAGTTCACACTTTTATCAGTTTCAACTTGAGCTTCAACTTAAGCCTGAGCTTCCTTTTTGGAAAAGCTCTATAAACCAAAGGCTCTGCTTTGTTCCCTCCCCCCCGTGACTTCTGATACCGTATCATACTTTCTTTCCATCCTGGATCATTATTGCCATAAGGTAGGAAGGTGAAGGACTAAGATCAGCAAGAATTCTCAAGATGAAGTTGGTTCAAGTGGTAAATTGAAGTCTTATTTTCTCATAAATATCCATTGTTCGTTCTTTTCTTCCTAATAATTATAATCCCCACCCCAAACCCAACAAAAAAAAAGAAGTGATAACAATAAATACCCATCACTTTCTCTTCATGATCAAACCATGTAGCTATTGAATGGGTGGAAGATGAAATAAGGAGACACTACACAACCATAGAAGCAGCATTATGCAGCAACTACAAATTAAGTCCAGCTGCAATAAGAAGAGTATCTCCAAATCAAAGTCACTCTCCTCTACCCTTGTAAAAATGGAATAGAGGCCTTCACCATCCAGTTTCCAATGCAATCTAAAGATGGAGTTGAATGGGAGTTAATTTTTCTAATGGAACCAGATAAAGTGCAGAAGGTTCATGGTTCACATATAACGTATTTACACATATATAGGACCATTTTACTGTTTACACTAGGATCCCCGTTCTGCTTTCAGTGAGTACTATATCTAGCTAATGAAGACTAATACCATATTGCTTGTACAGCTCCAATAAAAGTGAAACATAATAATATAAAGTATCGTACATCTAGACCATTTGAAAGAAGAAAAAGGATCCTCTAAAACTAAACTCTGTTAGATACAATGAGACCTACAAATGTAGTTTCTCTCCTTTCTTTTCAGATGCAACTATCTGCATGTACACATAATAAAATATGAATGTCAATAGCAAGAATGATGATTGCATTTCTATATGACCTATTTATATTCCATTTTCCCAGACTAATATGTACAACATTGCAACTAATTTCCACATAATATATCCACATAAAGAAGTAAAAGAGAGCAAAATCTTGTAGATCATAACCTGAACAAGATAATAGAAGATACGAAGTCCCTCGGGATCATTACTGGTCTGCACATCCATTAATGAACCAATCTTAGATGTAGTGAATGATATGTGTTCATTTCCCATCACAATCTCAAGCTCCTGTCTACCCACTCTATCTGGTTCAGGCCAGTTGTTATCATCTTCCTTCATGATCTACAACAAACACAAACCCAAAACATTTTACTTCTTTCATTTTGTAATCAGAATGATAGTCAAGTAATAATACCAAGGAAGTAAAGAGGTAGAAGAGGTACAAAGTCGGAGTTGCACAAAACACACATTACAATGTTACATCAGCCTAAACAAAACAAACCCAACCATCCAATGCACCTCACTCCCCTCCTTAAAATACCTTCCTTGGACAACAATTCAAACAGGAAAAGTTCATCTACATGATAGCTAGAAATTTATATCTAGTTTTTTATGTTATCAAAATGATAATTTTGCTTCTTTGCAATGAACATTACCCCCAAAATTGCTACAAATATCGTGGTTATCTTTCTTCTGAGATAAGAATTTTTCTTCTTCACTAACATTATTAGATCCAAATGGCTCTAAGAATTGGTATTCCTCTCTTTTTATTGTCCTTCCACAATCATTGGTTTTTAAAAAACTTTGAATTTGGCAGAATTGGGACGTAAGTACCAAGCTAAAGCTAATCCTGAAAAAGACAAACTCCAACCCTCCACCGCAGCTCCTTCTCCCCTTCTAAAGGAACTCTTCCTAGGAAAACGATTCAAATGAATAAAACAAGAAAATCTCCTTTTCACCAAATTGATATCTAGAAATTTACACCTAGTTGCCATGTTATCAAATTGATAATTTTGCTTATCACCAATGAATGTTGCACCATAATTGCTCCAAATATCGTGATTATCTTTCTCCTGGGATGAGAATTTTGGCTCCTTACTAACATTCTTATATCAGAATGGCTCTAAAGATTAGTATTCCAGTCTTTTCATTGTCTTTCCCACAGTCATTGACCTAGAAATAACTTGGATTTTTCCCACATCAGAACATAAGTAACAACCAAAAGCTAATGGCCAGCACCCCATAGACAGTCAATCAATCAATCAATCAATTATGCCTCATCCTCACATTAACAGGGTTGGCTAGCTATATGAATCCTCCACATCACAGTTAGACTACTCATCCTTCAAACGTGCTTTGGACTGACGATTAAAACCCATAAATAACATGTAGCAAAAATCAGCTGACAGTTAATCCAAAACCCTAAACACCAAATTGAAAGGAGGAAGCGAGTTTGGCCGAAACCCTATTGTAAGCCAAAACAATAGAATGCAATGGAATAGAAGAAAAAGAGAGAGGGACAAAAAACCTCGCTATCAGCAACAATGCGGCGGCATTCTTTGAGAACAGAAGGAGTAAGGAAGACTTCCTTGCGAATCATTGTATCATTCTTGTAGTTGGAATTGTTAGCATATCGGAGCTTGCCATCAGGCCTAAACTCAAACTCTAAGAACTCGTGACCGAATTTTCCTTTGTGACCCACGTAGTATCTCAGGTAAAACTCATCATTCTCAGCCATTTCCCCCATAGTTTGCCCTCTTCTGCCAAATACACTGTCAACGGCGACTCCCTTTTAGGTCTAAACACCGCCCCTTTGAGTTTTGAGACCAAACTGTGGAATTAAGAAAGCCCATAGGGGCCTTTTTTCAAACTTATAGAATTTTGGAGGAGTAAAGTGTTTAGACACAAGAAGTTAATGGGGTCATTATGAATATTTAAATACATTAATTTTTAAGTAGGCTCAAATACTCATATGTTTGCACTTAATAAACCTATGAACTTTAGATAATTAAGTGCATTTGTGGTTTAATTATTTAATTGATTTAAATATATTTTAGTTATATTAAGATGTAAGAAGTTATTTTGTTTACATTAATATCTTTATGGTCTTAATATTATTAAAAGATATTTTTGTGTGGATAATATTTATTAATATTTTATCTATAGTTACCAACCACCATTTAGTCATCTCCTCCATCTTAACCACTGCACCACTATTATCATCGTCAGCTATCAATCATCTTTGTCATCATAATCACTACAAGTAATTAGGGATGGCAAAATAATTTGAAAAACTAATAGAATTTAAACCATACCGAATTGATTTATATCATTTATTTCATTTTCCAATAAAATTGTTGACTTTAAGTATAACTGTCCCGAACAATTGGTATGATCTGTTTAATTTACAAAAAAAAATGAACATGGACTGAATAACTTTACATGTATGCAAATATATTTTATATATTAACAATATGTTAAATTTAATATATAAATATATTACAACATTTTTCAAATATAAATACAACTTAGGTTCTAGGCCTCTGGTGAGTTGACGATTTGGGTCTTTGCCCTTTATCTAGTTTTTAATTAATAAGGTTTAAAATTAAAAGATACTATAATAGATACTTCATCAACAATATAGCAAAATCTGCTCAAACACTCTTATTAAAAGTTTAAGATCAAACAATACAACAACAAGGTTTTATATTCTTGGCTTATTGAAGTGCTTCTTCAAGGATATACTTGCGAAAGAAATGTTTTAATAATGGTGTATTTTGAAGACTCTTTAAAAGTAAAAAAATAAAAATTAACCGTATCATACTGATATCGAAGAGAAAGCGATATGATTGGATATTTTTGAAAAATCTTTTGATTATACATTATAAAATCCCCAAAAATTAAAATGATATAATTTTTTTTTAGAAAAAACGACAGAACCATATCATTGACACCCCTGCTAGCAACCACTATTGTTTCCAACTATACATGTTAGTTGCTACTACATATACCACTTTCATCACAATAGTTAATTTTTATTGTCGTCATCATCATCGCTACCTTCACAACCTGTCACGACCCGACTATCGAGTCGTGTGACACCTATTCTAACACCTAGATAAGTAACCTTCACTATCCGATTTAAAACAGGTTTTGCGGAAGAAAATCAAACATACTATAACTCTTCAAAATAATGACTAAAAACTTTTTAATCTCAACTTCCAATATAAAATTCAAGAATAAAAAAATTTCAATAAGTGAGTTGAATGTTATTTTGTTTAGCCTAGGAATTCTGCCATGAATGATCTCAACATTCTATCAAATACAAATAATATTCAAGATGTTTTTTCTGCTCCATTGATTTTATAATATTAAAAATATATGAATTATTGTGTATAAAGTGAAATACTAATTAAACAAACGAGTCGAGATTTTACTAAACACGTATCACACAATCAATGAAAATAATTCAAAAAAGAAAAAAAAAGAATTTTTTGAATGTGCATTCTATATTGGATAAAATTATAAATACAATTATTATCTATTTAATCACATATTTCAAATAAATAAATTATTTATGAACTCTATGTTGATTTAAATTTATAATATTAAGAATTAAGAAACTCGAGAAATATTTAAGAATTTTAGGTGAACTAAAATTAATAATATAAAATAAATGTATTTGTTTGATGCAAGAAAAATTATGTGTGTACAAGTGAGTTGCTGTCAAAATTAAACAAAAAATATTGTGCTATAAAATGGTTCGAACCCAAGAATAATTGATTCAAATGGACACCACTTACCCACTGCGTCAAATACGTAGATTTTATCAAGTGTGTTCAACTTTAAATATATATCATTTAAACGCAGAATTTGACATATATATTGAACGTAATTTTCAAGATAGCTACACCTCTGCCCCCTGTATAAACCCACTGAAGATACAATGAAACCCTTTTGAAAATATCATAAAAATCTTTCCTAGGAACTAGTCTAAATAGGTACAAGAGCTTCTAAAAATATGGAATAACATGAAACAAAAATGGGCACAGCTTCCACCACGGGCAGAGAGGAGTAAAAACTGTCGGAGACCATCATCGTCTTCACCTAAGAAAACTCATTGATCTTGCAATCAGACTATGCATAGTGGTATACAAATAATACTTATTGATGGGCATCATAATAAGCCGATTCGAATCCACCACATAATATCATGTAAATATTTATAAGAAAACATGCAATATAAAAATCACTCAACCCAACCTTTAGCTACATGCTCTTACTATCACGGTCTAATAACCATGACCCATAAGCCTTATTTACAGCCTTCTTACCTCATTATGTTGTTAACTCTACTATTAAACATTCAACCTTCCTACCACTCTAAGGCTTTCCCAAACTTATTATTTATACCACCCAAAAGATTCTTTAAGTCTACCTTGTATGCCATACATCACACATACCCCACTCTAACCGCCTTAACTCTTGGCCAACTTGACTCTACACCTTTTTATCAAAAAGTTCTGAATCACTATAACAGATATATACAGTTCTAGCAAAATAAATTATGCACAAGATCCCCAATGATCAACCTAACCAGTAACCTAACAATCATATGAGACATGTCTAAACAATCACAATAATTCATACTTGATTTCAACTCACCTTTCAAGTAATTAATCCCGATCACTCAGAAATTCTTAAAATATCTATTATAGTATTTAACATGCAAATTCAATCTACACAAGAATCATACCCACATTAAACACAAGCAAAAATAGTCGAATAAAAAATTCATATACATGTGATATCCAACTTTTTAGTCAATATAGTATTTGACAATCACATAAGTTTTTGTGTGTGTGTTTGGCCGTAACAAGAATCAATAGTTAAAATTTTCTTACTCGTACAAACTAATTTATTATTATTATTTTATCTTTTCCAATAAGATAAAAATCAGAGTCAATTAATAGAGTGTTTAAGACAATTAATAGAACTGAAATTGCTTGCACACCCAACCTTCAGACTTTGTAGAATAGAGTATTGAACCTTGTTGTGAAAAGTGTACTAAATTTTTTAGAAATTGTATATATTTATTTTATTAGTAATAAGATATGTTGGACTTTGTGAACTATTCTCATTTAACTTGTATCACTTCTGTAGGTACGATGGCACCCAAGAAGATAGCCACCTACTCAAAATGGGGCAAGTCAAAGTCTGTTGCCCCTAGTTTTCGGCTAATTGATGAGGACACAGACACCGAAAAAGATCCAGCCTATACTTCTCTCATTCCTAGGACTTCTCGCACTGCACCTCGAGTCACCAGAGGCACCCCCCAGAAGGTGCTTCCCGACGTAGTCACTGTCTCCCAGTCTGATGAAGAGCACACACTGATCGGGTCACCAACTGGGGCTGCTTCCAGTTCGGCTACTGGGTCTGCTTCGGGATCTGAGTCCAGCCATGCTTCAGGGTCCGAGTCCAGCCATGCTTCAGGGTCCGAGCCCGCCGATGCTTCAGGGTCAGAGTCTTCCCATGCCTCGGGATCTAATGCCAAGTCAGCTACAGGGTCCAGC
>JAJOOO010031741.1:0-13330 GCA_029582685.1 Solanum piurae
GTATGGAGAGGTAGTATGGGCTGCCTCACCATGTCTTACTTAGGTGAGTCTTGGGATGACATTTGATGAGTGTTCTAGTTTTATGAAGTGACTTGTTGGCTTATGTGCTTATATGTCTTATGTGATTAATTGGTGAAGGTTGAAGTATGCATGGTAGGTGCACTTTGTGTGGCCTTAAGGTGGTGCCTTAGTGTGGGTGATGGTATGGGACGTTGCCCATACATTGCACAAAGGTATTGCTTAAGGGTTGTGAAGGTCCAATTTAAGAAGGTAAAGGTAAATGGGTTATGTATGTTTATGATGTATTGTGAAACATATTACTTTGTATTGTTGGTTGTGACTTGTAAGGTGCCTATTATGTTGATGTTCATGAGATTTTATCAAAATGGCATGAAAGCATAACTTCCAAACAAATTTCTTTTTTAGCATGTTTTGCATATCCTCAAACTTAGTACGTGTGTTGTACTAACCCATTTCTTCTATTTTACTACAAGTGTAGGTTGTGGTAACTAGAAGGAGATTGTGCTTTGGAGTTGCTTGGATTACTTCACTCTTCCAAGTCTTTTGTATGTCCTCAAGATTCGAGGACTATGTTTAGAAGTTTCTTAGTCATTGTAATAGACACTTAAGTTTCATTTCGTTTGTAAAGGGCCGTGTCCCTTAGTACGCTTTAAGTTCTTGTCTAAGATTGGCTAAAGAGACTTAGTAGTTCCGCTTGCATATTGATGTTTTCAAATGTTGATGACTATTGAAGTCTTACGGTTTTATTGAATAAAAGTTTTAAATTTTTAGTGATTTTTATGATCTATGCGATGAATGAATGCTAAGGCTTGTATAAGACCTCCGAGAGGTCGAATACGAATGTAACAGCTAGGAGGTGCTCTCGGGTCGTTACAGTGGTCCTCACCACGACTCGTGAATGTGACTCGTGCCACCTAGGCAGGGTCATTAATTAAAGGTTAGTTTGGTCTTTTCCTAGTTTAGTCCAATTAAAGTAAGGTCGTTTTGGGTATCTTTAGGATTACTTTATAAGTTATTTTTAAGTCCAAATTCACCTAAAATAAGTCATTACACTCAAACACCCAAATACAACCAAAAGTTCTCTTCCTCTTAATATTTCTCTCTCTAAAACACAAGGAAGAAGAAAGGTGCAATTGGAGCTAGGGCTTATGGATTTCAAGGGTTCTTCCTCAAATTTCTTGGGAATTGTTAATCAAGTTATGGTGGATTTTCATCTATGGGTAGTTTCCACCCATAGAGTCCCTTAAAACTTGGTTTTAAAGATTCCCATTTCCCAAACCTAGGGTTTCAATCTATTTCATGGGTCTTCTTCCAAAACGTTTTCAATTGTTTACTTATGGTTGAGTATGGTTGGTTATGATGAATTATGATTGGATTGATGGAGTATTATTGATTTATGATGAAATTTCCCCATGGACTCAGGATTTCCCCATATTGCTAAACTATGAATTGATGATGTGGGTTGAATGATATTAAAAGTGTGTCAATTGATTATGTTTATGTTGATTTAGTTATTGAATCATGAAATTCCTTATATTATGTAGTAATTGTAGATGTTTGGGTTGATTGTGATTCATGGCGCTTGAAGGGCAACGTATGAGGGTTTTCACTTAGAAGGTGAGAATCCTATGACTATTGTGTAAATTGTGGTATTTTTAAAAGATCATTTTCCCCATACCCTTACACTTTATTATGTATGAAATATTATGACTATGATGTTCTTGTTGTGTTGAATAAAAGGCTATTCTCATGAACACACTCTGAATAAGATGTGACAGGTTTACTCACATATTGATGATTCTAAGGTTGAAAAGACATTCTCACCTAATGAATGTATGACCTATTATGATACCATGTTGGTTTGAGTGCCTAGTGCATTCTTTCATGAACATGAACTTAAGTGAAGACTTAATTTTAATTTTAAAGGGAATTATGCTTAGCACCAAGTGTATATGAATATGAGATGGAAGCTTTTACGTTCGAAAGTCCGGCTTCCCAAAGTAAGTTATCTCGTGAGATGGAAACCTTTTACATTAGAAAGTCTAGGTTTCTAGTAGCAATCTCCTTATCCCATAACTATGTGCCCACATAGGTCTTTAGCTAGTGGATCCACCTATAAGCTAATATTTGAAGTTCTACATTAGGCAAGTAAGACACCTCTTTTCGGTGTTGGGGTAAGACACGAGATTCCATGTAGCTCACATGCTCTATGTCGGTTAAGGCTATATTTTCCTATATGATAAAAATATGAATTATGTTAAGATCATGGACTATAACTATGACTTCGTAAGAGGTACTACTTAGTATGAGTTGGGGTATGTGACTCCACTTATGCATTGTACAAGTAGGCTTTAAGAGGGGTTGTGGTGAGTTTCTCTTATGCTATGAAGACTTACGAATTATGCATGTATGATATGTATGGTTGTTAAGGTTGACTTTACTTGCTTCAAGTTATGAACATGAATGTTTTCTTGAATATGAGTATTGGCTATGGATAAGATCAAGGTATGATATGTATGATGTTGGTGACCTAAAGTGGTACTTGGCATTTGGTAGGATTATGGGATTTTACATATGCATTGCACAAGTATAACTTAGGGTTTCTTATGATATGGTTTGACTTATGTTTCTTTACAAATGTGCACGATGGCTTTTAAATTATATAAATGCATGGTTTCAACTAAATGTCCCTTTTATGCATGTGTTAAGGATTTTTATGCTTGCTTCCATACTTGGTACATTTTGTGCTAACCCATATTTCTACATTTTCTCTAAGTGTAGGTTCTGGTCGTTGAGGTATACTTCTATCTTTGAGTAGAGCTTGGATTGATTCTCTCCACGCTCTTGGTGAGTCCTCATGGTTCGAGGACAAATTGCTCATTTCTAGTTTCTATCTTACTTCTATTTTCAAGTCTATGTTGTAAGGGTTGTGTCCCTTAGATTGTACTCGATTGTATTAGATGGTTATGAAGATAGTGTGTAGACTCCTACTTTTGATATTAATGAAAAGACTTCTATTGTAAAAGTTTTAAATTTTGCATTATTTCTAATTGCTTATGTTATGATTATGCTAAGTGATTTCACGTATCAGGACACTTTTTCCGATTCTAAGTGTCAACGATCGTTAGTAAGTAATATAAGCCAACTAAGTGAGTTGGGGTCGAATTCCACAGGGAGTGGTACGTGTTTGAGATTCAAGAGTCAAGTATAAATATGTTCAAGTCAATCATAGGTAAAAACATTTACGAATAAATGCATAGTTCAAATGAAAGGGTGACACAAGTGTCAAATATTTGAGGTTTTGATTGTAATTATCAACTACAACAACATCAAATAACACGAATAAACAAGTAGTGAGACGGTTTCTTGGGATCTGATTGGATTACAGGCTAAGGTAGAGAAATGGGTAATTGCAACTAATAGTAAATAGTTGTAAATCAGTGACTAAGCTAGACTTTAGTGGGGGTAAACTTTCTCTCGAATAATTTACCCTGAATCAAATAGGTTTCTCTCAAACAGCAATATGCAGTAATTAAGAACAACCTACGCTTTAGTCCATTCACTCTCTCGAGGTGAATGTGTCGAAAAGGGTTTAGGATTCACTCTCTCGAGCTAAACCCATGACAACCCAATACCCATAACCATCAAATCGATAATCTTTGTTTTAAAACCTCTCTCTGGAGCAAGGCAAAAATACGAGGGTGGAGTTGCATTTGCAACTACAACCCTTTAAATTAAACCACAATTACTCATTGAAATCACTTTTAAACAGTATTTAAACTATCAATTAATAATACCCAGCAACTAAATCAACCCATAATCACATAATCACACCCCAAGAATTTGGTGTTTAGCTAGATATCATAAAAAGATAGACATCTTTACCAAATTGTATTTCTATCAACTGGGTAAGATTAGTTTCGTCTTTACAAAGGTCAAGGTTGAAGAATCTCAAAGACCCACTTCCAATTTCTAAAAAATGGAAAACCTCAAATCTTCAAAGCTAAGGAAAATATTGTCTCAATACTCTCAGTTATAAACTCTAAAATTACTCTAATAAATGTTCATAATAAAATTTCATTAATAAAATAAAACTCATACTAAACTAAGGATTTAAAAATGTATTTATAGTCACAAAATATATGCTGCGAAGGACCATTCGATGCAATAAGTCGGGATCGCCAAACCACTCGGCTATCCGCCCTTTGGCTAATTCCATCTCTTTTTTGCTTTGGCCTTCAACATCTTCAAGCTATGTAACTTTGGGCGATCTAGCACTGCATCGCGGATTCGTTCGGTGACACACCGACTCCTCCTTTCTATCGTCGACTTGATTTTCTCCTTCAAGGTTTAGCACACTGGAACTTTAAGCGATATCATGGCCATTCGCTGATTCGCCCAATGGGTTTGGCGATCATCAGGCCTTCTTTTCTTCATTCTTTCAGCTGCCTTGTTCCTTTTTGCTCATTAGTGTCTATGCTTTGTTCCTCAATTCAAATACCTAAAAATCAAGGATTTATATCAGTTATTGGCACAGAATATGCATTTGAGGACACTAAATCTATTAAAATAAAGCCCTAAATGATTCCAAATTTTAATCCCATCACTAAGGGCTTGTATAAGACCCCCTCTTCGGGGTCGAGTATGCCGTGTTACATCTAGAGGTTACCCCTGGGTCGTGACAATTACTCATGAATGGTTATAATTTACCAATTCAAGGATATCAAGGAAAAGCACCTTATCATGCTAGACCAAGATATCATGGAAATCACACTCTCATGCAAGTCCAAGCTACACAAAGAAGGGTATTATTGCTCAATCTAAGCTACCAATGAAATTGTTAGACCTTACCAAGTCATGCTATCATGCAAGCATTCTATTATGCTAGTTCAAGCTAACCTTAGAAAGGGTACGATTTCTCAATCCAAGGCTATCCATGAGATCTACTACTCAAGCTAACATGCATGGTCTTGTCTTACCAAGTAAAGCTATTCATGAAGGGATACTATATCATAACTTCAAGCTATCGTAATTAACATACTTTGATTCATATTAGGTGAGAAAACCTTTCAACCTAGAATCATTTAATATTAGGAAACCTTTCATATTCATGCATTCATACCTTCATAAGGTAGATTATGTTGCAAAATTCCTTCCAATACAATTCTATCTAATAGGCTACCATTATCATATAAGCTTCACTCTCAAAGCTTTAACATTCATAATTCATCATATTAGCTTTACTCTCAAAGCTCTAGTTATAAACATTCATAACTACAAGCCTTACTCTCAAATTCGTAGTTCTTACAATCATCACATAATCCTAGTTCTCAAGACCTTCTAATCTCATGCTTCATTCTTAAGCAATTCTAATCATATATCATCATAATGGTTCAATCTCAAGCATTACTAATCATGATACAACATGTAAACTTAAATATAATTCCATTCATGTCTATATGCTTTTACTCCCAAGAAATTACTACACATATCATTAATCCAAGAATATTATCTCTAAATCCTCAATTTAACTTTTTAAGGAACAAACCCACATTACTTCAATTTCATCAACTAGACAAGGGTTAGGCATGTAAAACATGTAATTTCATTATAATAACATGATTCACTACTAATTAAATCATAAAAAAATCAATATCCACTCAATTGGATCCATAATCAACATAACCCACAATATTGGAAGGAACCCTAACTTGAATTGGGGATTTCATCTTCACAATTGGGAAAAACTAGGGAACTCCATGGATCAAAAGCTATCATACCATAGTTACAATGCAATGAAAATCTTGAATATTGGAGGACTTCACCTAGCTTGATCCCTCATCTTATTCTTCTTCTTGTTCTTTTTAGAGAGAGAATATTTAGGAGAGAATTGGGTTTCTTTTTGGTGAGTTGAGAGAATGACTTTGCTGACTTAAGTTAAGGGTCTAAATTCCTTATATAGGTGGTCTATATTAGGGTAAAATGACACCAGTTAATTCTACTAAAAATTTGGAAAGACCCAAAGTACCCCTAGACTTAACCACCAAAGCTGCCCCCAGGTCACCACCCACGAGACCACGTTGATGGACCGTAGATGGACCTACAGTCAATCCTGGTCAAACGTGGTTTGGTGACTGTGACTTTGGTCCAAACCATGGACCCCTACCCACGTGTTGTGGACCCAGCAATAGGGTGTGGGTGGTGCCATAGGTCACTGCCCTGGGCAGTTTTCTAGGGGCCTCTTCATGGGCCCATAGTAGGTCCTTGAGGGGTGTCACCTTGACTATCTAACATTCTAAACCCTCTATTAATGTACAGTGTGTAACAAACTTGATATGTTATACTTCGATAGCATCCTTGGTATGGATTGGTTGTATTCATGGTATGATTCTATTGATTGTAGAACTAGGGTGGTTAAGTTCCAATTCCCAAATAAGCATATCCTAAAGTGGAAGGAGGAAATTCCATGCCTAAGAGTCGGGTGATTTCATGTCTTAAAGATAGAAAGATGATTTCCAAGGGTTGTTTGTATCATCTAGTTAAGGTGAAGGATGTAGATTCTGAAACCTCTTCTCTTTATTTGGTCCTTATTGTAAAAAAGTTTTTGGAAGTATTCCCAGATTATCCACCCGATATTACTCCCGAGAGGGAAATAAATTTTGGTATTGACCTTCTTCCGGAGACGCAACCTATCTCTATTCCTCCTTATAGAATGGCTCTGGTAGAACTTAAGGAGTTGAAAGATCTTTTAGACAATGGTTTCATCCAACCAAGCATCTCACCATGGGGTGCTCCGGTGTTGTTAGCTAAGAAATAGGATGGTTCCCTCTGAATGTTCAATGACTATCGATAGTTCAACAAAGTGACTATTAAGAACAAGTATCCTCTACGTAAGATTGATGATTTGTTTGACCAACTTCAAGTGGCAAGTTATCTCTCTAAGATTGATCTCCGATCAGGTTATCACCAATTGAGGGTGAAAGAAGAAGATATTCCAAAAATGGCATTTAGAACTCGATATAGTCACTATGAGTTTCTAGTAATGTCATTTGGTTTTACTAACGCTTCGACGGGGTTTATGGACTTGATGAATAGGGTGTTTAGAAAATACCTTGATATGTTTGTGATTGTGTTCATCGATGATATATTGACCTACACAAAGAGTGAGGATGAGAATATTGATCATTTGAGGATAGTATTGCAAATCCTTAAGGAACAAAAACACTTTGCAGAGTTTAGCAAGTGTGAGTTTTGTCTAAGGTCCGTAGCTTTCCTTGGTCATATTGTTTCAAGCAAAGGTAACGAGGTGGATCCTAAGAAGAAATATGCGGTCAACAGTTGTCCTAGATATTTATCATCTTCAGATATTAGGAGTTTCTTGGGTTTGTCTGGTTATTATCGACAATTTGTTGAGGGGTTTTCTTCTATTGCCTCTCCATTGACGGCTTTGACTCAAAAGAAGGATAAGTTTGTATGGTCCTAATTATGTGAAAAGAGTTTTCAAGAGTTGAAATATAGACTTACTTCCACTCCGGTTTTGACTTTATCGGAATGGACGGATGGTTTTGTGGTATATTGTGATTCCTCGAGAATTGGGTTGGGATGTGTGCTTATGAAAAATGGAAAGGTTATTGCATATGCTTCAAGGCAACTTAAGGTGCATGAGAATAATTATCCGACCCATGATCTTGAATTAGTGGCTGTGGTTTTACCCTTAAAGATATGGAGGCATTATTTATATGGTGTGCATGTAGATGTGTTCACCGATCACAAAATCTTGCAATACATGTTTAATAAAAAAGATATCAATCTTCACCAAAGAAGATGGCTTGAGCTATTGACGGATTATGATACGAGTGTTCTCTATCACCTTGAAAAGGCAAATGTAGTAACAGATGCTCTTAGGTTGTTGTCTATGGGTAGTGTTGCTCTTGAGGATGATGATAGAAAGAAGTTGGCACGAGATGTGCATAGATTCGCCCGATTGGGTGTTCGATTGGTAGACTCTAACAAGGGTGGTGTCATGGTTCATAATGGTTCCGAATATTTTTTTGTGAGTGATGTTAAAGCTAAACAAATTCTAGATCCTATTTTATTGGAATTGAAAGAAGCGGTACTCAAGAAGTTCGTTGAGGCTTTCTCTCGGGGGGGGGGGGGATGGAGTAATTAGATACCAAGGTCGATTATGTGTACCAAATGTAGACAATCCAAGGGAACAAATTTTGGCAGAAGCCCATATTCTCGGTATTCTATTTACCCGGGAGCATCAAGATGTACCGTGATTTTCGGGGAATCAATTGGTGGAATGGGATGAAGAAAGATATTGCAAAATTTGTGGCTAAGTGTACACATTTGTCATGACAACATTGCGTACTTGACCCTGAAGGGGTCTCACAAAAGCGCTTAGCATAATCATAACATAAGATAATAGAAAAGTACAGAATATTTAAAAATTCTTTTATCTATATAATCGAAAACATATTCATTAGCAAGCTGAAGTCTTTACAACACTTTTGTCACAAACCATCTATTAAACTCTTGAATAAAACTCTTGGGACGCAGCCCATACCAAGTCTAAAACATAAAGAAATGACAAAAAGGAAATATGGGTTTGTCCTCGAAGCTATGATGACTCACCAATTCTTCAACTCTTCTTGCTCCTTAGAAACCTAGACTCCAAAGGGACTCAATCTCCGAAACCCTATATTTGATTAGAATGTAGGCAAGGTATACGTTAGTACAAAATGTACCAAGTATGAAAGATAGCACAACAACATAAGAGCATCTCAAAATGGTTAGTCAACATAAGACATAAACATAAGAGATAATAACATAGTCATAGCATAATCTCCAACATAAGCATCACGTAATCATAAGGCAACTTAAGACATAGTTAATGAGAATAGGAGATAAGTCAAAATCATAATAAGCATAATTGACTCTCAGTCATCTAGACCATAATAGAACCATTCCAAAGTAACCTCAAAAGCATACATGTGCAAAGCAAGAATATCATCTCATAATACCACCCAAGCCAACTATCCCTTTTTTGTCATGTTAATCATAGTCTATATACATGGTCAACTCTTAAGCTTCTCTACCATAAGGGTACAATATTTCTAAGTAATCTCAAAGAACACTTGTGAAATGCATGAAAGGCATCCCATAATACCCTTCACACTAAGCATAACTTTGAAGTCATCCTAGTCATATTTACCCTCATTTGGTCACACTTTTAGCTTATTTCTTGTAGACAAGAGATCTACCCCTCTAGTCAATCACATCTTGGAAGGCTTCTATAGCAACAATCCATCAAGCATAACTCAGGTAAGGCAACACTAATTAGGTAACCTTTAGTCATACTTGTGCAAGGCATGAGTAATATCCCATACTACCACTCATACTAAGTACTTATTTAGGTCATCATACTCATGCTTCTTGTTTTGGAACCTAGTCCCTCTCTTTAGACATTAGAACAGTATGAGATACTTTTTTAAGCACATCTTAGTTCATTATTAGGTTCAGCCCTATGAGGTACTTATTTTAGAATGTCTAGGCTCATTATTAACATGGACCCTATGAGATAATACCTTGGGTATGTCTAAGTCCAATCATACTCTTGAACACTATGAGGCTCTTCACTAAGCCTACCTTAGTTCCTCATTATTTCAAACCCTAGGATATACTACACTAGGTACATCTTATATCATCAAGCTTGAACTCTTGGAGATGCTACTTAAGGAATAATCTTTGTTCACTAAAGTTGAACTCTAGGAGATGCTTCCACAAGCATAATCTTAGTTCATTAAGTTTGATCTCTAAGAGATGCTCTTTAAAGCACAATCTTAGACCATTACTTATATTGGACTCTAGGAGATGCTACATTGAGCATAATCTTAGTTCATCACAAATCTTGTTTGAATTGGGATATGGCCTTAACCTACATCAGAACATATTAGATATCACATGATCTCTTCAAGGTGCTACCCACACCATCAAGGGTTAGTCAAGTTGCCTAAGGTAGAACCGGTTTGTTAGCTTTGTTGGATCCACTAGCTAAATTTCCTATGGGGCACGTAGTTATGGGGTACGGAGATTGGTACTAGAAACCCAAAACTCCACTAGGTGAAGGCTTCCATCTCATGAGACACACTTTGGGAAATCCAAACTATTCTAGGTGAGAGTTCCCAGGTTGGAAGTCCAAACTCAACTAGGTGGGAACCTCCATATAAGCCCAAACACAACAAGGTGGCAACCTCCATCTCATTTCAATAACCACTCTGTGCTAGGCCTTAATCCCACAAGATAAATCAATAAGTCTCTACTTTGACTCAAGTTTATGGAAAGATGTTCTTGACAACCAATCCATGCTAATGCCTCTTTTAGACCATGTGTGAGAAACTATCACCATCCATGACCTAGGTATGAATCCTCTATAGCCTTAGGTTCAATTAGGTAAGAGAGTCCTTTCAACCCTAGAACCATTACTATGTGAGAATCGTTTTATGTTAAGTTCATCTTCATGCTTAATATCATGTCTAGATTTCTACATTAGACAAGGATATCATTATGAATTAATTGATTCTATCACTTCCTACCATCTATGATTCTTAAGGGTAATTATCTAGGTAAGGGTCTTTCATCACAATTTTATTCATTGGCGTTGTACTCACATATAGATTTTACTATCAAAGCCTTAATATCTATAGTTAACCAATTTAGCTTCACTCTTAAGCACTAGTTATCAACATTCACAACTATGAGTCTTCACTCTTTATAACTCTACAATCAGAATAGCATCTTCTGAACCTAGATTACAAGGCATTCCATCACATTATTCACTACTAGGTGATTCTAGCCACAATTCATCCTAAAGGTTCAATTTCAACTTTACAAGTCAAGATCAATCATATTCAATAATATATAGTTCAATTCATGATAATATGTTCCTAACCTTGAACAATTACTAGTCATGATATTGATTGAAGAAGATCACTTTTGAACCTTCAATTTGAACTCTAATGGCACAAACCCCACAAATATCACATTCATCAATTTAGACTAGGGTTTATCATAGAAATCATATGAATTCATCATATTATCACTAAACAAAGCTAAATCAATCAGAATTAGGTATTATCGACTAGATTGGAATCAAACCCAAACCCTACCCACAGTGTAAGAAGAACCCTAGCTAGAATTGGGTTTTTTATTTCACAATTAGGGGACTTCTAAGGGACTCTATTGGTGGAAGAACCCATATATGAATAAGATAAACATACCTTTAATCAAATACCTCACACAATCTTTCAAAAATGGAGGTTTGTTCTTGACCTAAGCTTTCTTTTCTTCTTCCTCTTCTTTTTCTTGAACTTTTGTAGAGAGAGAAATATTTTGGACTGAAGAACTTTGGGATCTTTTGGGGTTTTGGAACTAATGACATAGGTTGGGTGGTTAATGAATTAAAATACTTTATATAGGTGTATAAAATCAATATAAAATGATCCCCACTTAAAACTAATAAAAAAGTAATTTACTAATTAACCCCTCACTAGGCAGCCACTCCAAGCACCACGAGAGGACCTCACGAGCCGTGGTCCTGCCCGTGATCCTTGGGCAGTTGCTAAGACATGGCGTCTTGGCCTTATAAGAGCCTAAGGGAAAACCACTAGACCTCTCACGATCCGTTGTCAAGACCATGAGACGTGATGATGGTCGTGGTCTTGGCCTCAAGGCCTTGCCTCCCACAAATCTAAGCAGACTTCACGATGCACCTCACGAACTGTGGTCAATACCACTGGTCATGAAGATTGTCTTTAACAAGGGTTAGTTATTGGGTCATAAAGCCTTGGCTTCCCTCATCCTAAAGCATCTTCATGAGCCTTCCCACGAACTGTGGTCAAAACCACTGGTCGTGAAGTGGCTCGTGAAGGTATGCTAGTTTGAGGCATCCCTTAGGGAGCTACTTCCTTGGCCTCACGATCCACACCAAGAGACGTGGTCCACACCACTTTCCATGGTGGTGGTTGTGCAATTGAGACAGTATGGTCCAAGCTTGGGGAAGACCTGGCATTTGGCTAAGGCTTTGCCCCATGCCTTGGCACATTACCGTGCAACCCTTAACCAAACCTTAGGTGGTCTTCTAAACTATGGGGTGTAACCAGATCCTTGGCGTTTAACCCGTAAACCCCTCATTCTAAGTACGGGAAGTCTCATCTATGACTCGTAATTTACATACATCAAAGTCTAGAATCCTAGCTTGAGGCTCTAGTTTGGTCTACTAATTTCTGGGGTATTACAATATCTCCCCCTTGGAAACATTCGTCCTCGAATGACATCTAAACACTTCTTAAGGGAAACTACTCTAGACAAGAAGCCCATCATGCGTGCAACATATCTAATAAACAAAACAATAGAGGAAACCTTCAATCCCAACTAAACATACTCAATGCAACTCAAGGAAGTAGGAACTACATTTTACAACCAATTTATATATGAAATTTTCATAAATAGTCATGTTCAAGGAGGAACTACCACCTCCTAGTCATAACATGCTCAACATACTCTCATGGAGCTCATATGCAATTTACTCTGAAAAACATTCATTTCAAGGAGGAATATTTTCCTCAAAACTAAGGTATGCTCATATATTCATCTCATGAAATCTATATGCAACTCTACTCAATGCACTACAACATGAGGAAAACAATGCATATAAGTCATTTCTAACAAGACCTAAAGCATTTTCATGAAGATTTTGTAACGACCCGAGAGTACCCCCTAGTCGTTACCGGCGTAATCGACCTCTCGGAGGTCTTATACAAGCCCTTAGCATTCGTCATTGCATTATCATAGAAAAATAGCGGAAAATTTAAAACTTTTCATAATATAACACAAGACTTAGAAAGTCACCTCATAAAACCTTTAATACACAATCGGGATACTACATCTCAAAGTAGCCATCTTAGAACACGACTACAACATAAGAGGGACACAACCCTTACAATGCAAAAGAACTACTATCTAGTACAATAAACTTAAAGAAACTCTTAAACATAAAGGTCCTTGAATCTTTAAGGACACACTCGAGATTGGGAATAGTAAGCCAAGCTCATCACTTCTAGGAAAGTCCTTTAGCCACCACCACCACCTACACTTGGTGTTAAAAGATGAAGAAGAATGGTGTTAGTACAAGAATCCACTAAGTATGTTAACCATGCAAAAACATGCTTTTAAAAGGACATTTAGTTGGAAACCATGCATCATGCCTTTTTAGAGAAACTTCATAAACCTTTAACACATTAGGCAC
>JAJOOO010031742.1:0-18571 GCA_029582685.1 Solanum piurae
CAAGCCGAAAACACATGGGTGGATTTGTATTTGCAACTACAAACCCATTAAATTAAACCACAACCACTAGGTGAAATCACCATTAAAATACATCTAACTTATCAGCAAGCAAGACCCAACAATAATATCAACACATATTTGCTAAATCAAACCCCAAGAATGGAGCTTTTTAGCGACACATCAAGAAATAACAAAATACACCTAAAATTATAGTGAAATCAAATGGGTATAATAAATTAAACCTTGATTTAAGCAAAGGAAGAAGAATAGAGAAGACCCACTTCCAACTTGGGGAAGGTGAACTCCTTTCTTCAAGTCTCCCAAAAAACCGTCTCCAAACTTGAGAGTAGAATAAAAAGTACTAAAATTATATTGTTATATTACTAAAGTCTACTACTATGAGAAAAAAAACTTCTTAAGCTATAACTCTCAATGTGTATTTATAGTTTTCAGAAATCTGTGTTGCGGCGGATCATTCGGCGACATTAGTCGAAATCGCCGATTAACTCGGTGATTCACCCTTTGGTGTAGTTCATCGCCATCTTGAACCATCCTTCGGCATCATCGTGCTCTGGGTCATTGGGTGACATAGTACTGCTTGGCGCAACTCCCCGACGATGCGCCGACTACTCCATTTTTTTGCCAACTTGATCCTCTCCTTCAAGGCTCAGCACACTGGAATAAAAGGCAAAGTAAGACCCTTCGGCGATTCACCAAGTGGACTCGATGATCCTCAGGCCTTTATTTTCTCATTCTTTTCATCCTTTTCGTTCCTTTTTGCGAAGTAGTGTCCATGCTTTCCTTCAATCTTTAAATACCTGAAACTTAAGGGTTTACATCAGATATTGAGATAAAATAGGCATTTGAGGACACAATTTCTATCAAAATACCGCCCTAAATGAGTCCAATTTGTGGACTCATCAAGGAACAAAGAAAAGACAGTAACAGGAAAAAAGAAAGAACAAGCTGAAGAAATGAAGAAGTGCGAGCTTGAGGATCGCCAAGAGCACTCGGCATGTCGCCAAATGGCTCATCAGACCACTTAAAGTTCTAGTGTGCTAAGCCTTTAAGGAAAGAACCAAGTTGGAAATCAAAATAAGCAGTCGGTGGATCACCGAGTTATTCCACGAAGCCAAGATAGATCAATCAAAGTTACAGAACTTGAGGATGATGAGTACCAAGGCAAAAGGGCGATGGGAAAGAACAAAGGGAGGCTCCCCGAGTGGTTCGGAGAGCCCGACTTACTTCACCGAGTGACTCTTCGCATCACATTTTTGGTGACTCTAAATACATTTTTGAACATTTAGTTTAGTATCACTTGCCATTTACTCGTGAGAACAATCTATTTTTAAGAATTTAGAGACAATTTTCTTTAGTTTTCCTTATCTTTGAAAGATTGAAGAATTCACTTTGTAGAACGTAATTACTCTTACCCAGTTGATGGATAATCAATTTGGTAACTGTTTTTACCTTTTAATAATGTCTAGCTAAACTCCCAATTCTTGGGGTGTGGTCATATGATTATGGGCTAATTTAGTTTATGGGTGTTGCTAATTTTTAGTTTAAATGTTAAAGTGAGTTTAGTCATTAATTTTGGTTTAATTTAAGAATTGTAGTTCCCAAATATAGTTCTATGTTTTTATTCTTGGCTTGCTCAAGAGAGAGGTTTTAGAACTAAAATTAGTGATTGATGGTTTGTGGGTATTGGGTTGACTTCGGTTCAACTCGAGATAGTGAATCCTAAACCCAATCCCACACATTCAACTCGAGAGAGTGAATGGATTAAGTTCTAGGCTTCTCTTATTTTGCATGGTTGTTTATGTTCGAGAGAAATCATTTGATTCGGGGTAAATTGTTCGAGAGAAAGTTTACCTCCACTATAGACTAGCCTACTCACTAATATCTAGCTATTTACTAGTCGTTGCAATTACCCATTTGTCTATATTTGCCTATAATTGATCACATCCCAAGAACCCATCTCATTATTGTTAATTCGTATTGTTGTGACTATTTGTAACTGTTAATCAAAACCAAGATCCCCCATTTGACATTCGTGTCACCCCTTAATTTGAATGATATCTTTATTCGATAATTTTTATTCCTATGACTGATTTGACCATGTTCATACTTCCAAATCGAATCTGAAACATGTACCACTCCATGTGGGATTCGACCCCAACTCATTTAGTTTGGTTATATACAGATTAACTATCGTTGGCGCTTGGAATTGGATGAAGTGTCTTTGAAATGATTTTAATCAAAATGGTGCCGTTGTTGGGGAGTGGTGTTGTTTGAAATTCTTTTGGTGAAGTTGAGTTTTGTTCTTTTTAGTCATAGTTGAATCTACTTACTTTTAGTTTTGGTTTTTGTGTTGCTAATTTAAAACAGAGGAAATGAGTGTCAACGAAATCAATGGTAGTCAAGTGGACCACAAAGATGACATCGGCAATCTCCATGATGTCAATGAACCGAATGTCAATGACCTAAATCTAATGGGTGAAGTTGGTGTCATTCTCTTGCCTCCAGCTGAAGTGTATGTTGTGTTCCACATTACAAGCACCATGTTGCAGCTCTTACAATTGAAGGGATTGTTTGGTGGGTTGGCTCATGAGGATCCCCATGAACATATAAGGAACTTTGTTGATGTTTGCGGACCATTCTCATTTAAGAACATGTCTCAAGAATTGGTCCGGCTAAGGTTGTTCCCATTTTATCTAACGGGAGAAACGTGTAAGTGGTTGGCTGAGTTGCCAACAGATTCTATCACTTCATGGGAAGAGCTCATTACCGCATTTCAAGTGCGATTCTTTCCCCCGTCAAAGATGATGACTCTTTGGGACAACATCCAAAGCTTAAAGCATTTGGAGGGTGAGCCAATTCATGAGACTTGGCTAAGATTTAAGAAGTTTGAGTTGCACTGCCCAACTCATGGATTGGACAACAACGTTTTGCTGCAATACTTTTACAGAAGCCATGATTCGGTGAACAAGGGAGTGGTTGATCAACTTTCTCTGGGAGGTTTAATGCAGTAGCCTTATGTGATAGCAGCCCACCTCCTTGATGGTATGACCAAGATTAATCGAGCATGGTACACCTGTGAAGATCAGGTCTCTCCTCTTACTTACAAGTTAAGAAAGGAACAGATTGAAAAAGATCAAGAGAGAGACCAAAACATGGCAAAGATGATGACCCAACTGGATATCTTGGCCAAGAACGTCATGGGTGTTGGTACAAAAAGTGTTAATGTTGTCGGTGTTTGTGGTGTAAACCCCAAAGAGGCCAAATTTGAGGCGTTGTACAATGAGTAAGTGAACTTCCTAGCCAACCAAGGAGGGGGTTATCATGCAAACTACCCAAGGCCTTGTGGTAACCAAGGTTGGAACATAGATGAGGGCTTCAGAGATCGTGATAGCGAGTGGCATGATCGGAATGCCATTTAGAAGAAAGAGATGGGGAGAAAGAGAGGTATGTTCCTCCCCACGAGCATCAAAATCCCAAAGATTCTGAAGGTGGCCGGACTGAGGATATGCTCTCACGTATTCTCAACAAGGTTGAAGGGTCTAACAAAGTGTTGAATGAAATGAAAAAAGATGTGTCGACTCTCAATCAGACGGTGACTTCTGATTCTGTCTCTATCAAGCAGTTGGGACCGAAATAGGTTAAATTTCTTCACATTTAAACCCAAGCCAACAAGGGGGTTGCCGAGTGATACTATGGCAAACCCCAAGAACGAAGCTTGAGTGGGTATTTTTGTCGTGTCACGATGTTAACTAAGGCCCTTGTTGGGAGGCAACCCAAGTTTTTATTGTTTCATTTTTTGTTTTTGGAATAACGTGTGTTGATTGAGTAGGTCAAAAAGTAGAATTTGTTTGAAATATGAAGTTGGCGAGTCAAGACTCCAGTCAGCGACTCGTCGTTTGGACCCCCAAATTAACCAGAGGTTCTGTAAAACTCAGCGAGGTAAGGAACCACTCGGTGTGTCACCGAGTGGTTCGGCGAGGACGACTAATATTGCCGAAGGGCCGCGAATTAGATGATTTTTAAAAGGCCAAAGGTTTAAAATTTCAAACTCTTTCATATTCCCTCACTTTTAACTTCATACAATCACACCCGCACTTTAGATTTTCAATATTCTTGCCTTTTATCACTTTTTTATCTTTGTTCTAGAGTTCGGAGTTGGAATGTTTTGCCGCCTAGCATTACAAATTCATATTTTGGCATAAAGGTTGGTTTTCCGAACCCCAGTTTCTTAATTAGCTATTAAACTCAGATACATTTATATATTTTGTATGGATGTGTGCTGGGCCTCTCTGAAATCAAGTTTGATGTGCTAATTTTCCTATTTTAGTTTCGATATTGTGCCTTAATTTTTTAAAATGTGATTTTCCAAATTCTGTGCTTTAAATTGATCATAAACTTGTGGGTTATATTAAATTGGTGTTGGGTCTAGTCGGGTGAAGTCTGAGTAACCTCAATTGTGCTAAATGACGTACTTTCCAAATGATGGAGTGTTTACGTCATTCTTAATGGCTAAAGTCATCAATTTCCATTTTTGGCCAAATCGGGGGAAGTTTGAGTACCCCAGTGGCATGAATCATATGGGTCTGGGCTTAGTTGAGTATGTATGCTGTTTAATTTTGTTTACGAGGGCTGCGGGCTTGATTTTGGGAGCTGGGGTTGAAAATTGGTACGTTGGGCAGTTTGGCGAGCTGGGTCGAGCTCGCCGAACCACTTTGCGGTTCGCCAAAGCCCCCCTAGATCACCTTTAATTTCATGTTTTGGGTGAGTTTGGTTCTGTAACTTTTGGCGAGAAGCCTCAGCTCATCAAGTTCACTCGGTGACTCACCGAAAGTCTCCCTTGATTTCCCTTTATGTGCCCCTAACCCCTAAAACATACTGTAACTTTGGGCGGGCTAGTCTGAGCTCATCGAATGTTGTCAGCAATTTGCCAAAAGGCCCTGTATATCACCGACCTACCATTTTTCTGGGAAATTTTTAGTCCAATCCTTTCAGCGAGCCCGATCTGGCTCGCCAAAGTGATTCGTCGACTTGCCGATCGGTTCAGTGAGTATTTCTGCAACATGATTTATGCAATTTTCTTGAAATTGTCTCTAACTATTTCCGATGTGTTTTGCAAATATGGCTAGTCCAAAAGTAGCAGGTCGAGACATGCCGGCCCGTAAAAGGGTAAAGGGAATCACAATCAATGAGTATCCAGTTGCATCAAAAGCAGAGGCTACAAAACTTCCTACCACAGGTGGGAAGGGTAAAGGCAAAGGAAAGGCACCGGCTCCTGAGTCACCAGAGGTTAGTTCTGATAGTGAGGGAGTGTACGCCACTCACCTCACTACTTCTGAAAGTGAGGGTGAGCACCAGGTTCTTCAGGCTGCCAATTTTGAGACTGAGGATGATCAGCTACTGCTAGGCCGGAGAGCTAAAATGTGCTCCAAAAGGCAGAATAATCCGTCTAGGATCAGAATACCCCAGGCCACTACTCCTCCTCCTACCCCATATCAAGTTGTGACCCCAGCACCACCTGCAAAGGGTCCTCCTCCCTGATCTATGAATAGACTAAAGACTGAGGGATTGAGGACCATCATTGAAGAGAAGAGATTGTCTACAGATGGTGTGGTGGATAAATACCAAAAAATTTGGAGCAAATTGAAATCTCACAAGTTCTAGATATTTACTAAACCCCATGGCCTGTACATTTCTAATTGGGTTCGGGAGTGTTACACCGCCTACGGAGCTCTAGTGCCTCAAGGAAAGAGGAAGGCGGAACCTTCAAACCGGTTGACTATGTAGTTGTTAGGGGAAGAAGGTGACGTGTGACAATAGTAACATAAATGATGTGTTGTTATGCACTACCAATATTGCGGATGACTACCAATATATGATCAATACTAAGTCCTTGGAGACTATGAAGGAATGGTTGGCTCTTCTATTGTCTGATGGTACTCCTAGGAGGGTCGAGGATGGAGTGCAAATTGAGAAGAATGACCTCAATGTGGTAGCGAGGTACTGGTTTGGCTTCATCAACAACACCATTATGCCGTCTCAGATTGAATCTATCCTCTACCACACAAAGGCGGCTTGTCTTGGATCCATCATTGCAGGGAAGCGCATAAATTTAGGCATGATCATTGCACAAGAGATGGACATGAGGGCCAAGCAGCATCAGACTTCACTCCCTTTTCCGGTGTTAATCACCGAGTTGTACAGACGAGCCTGAGTGCCTCGTGATCAAAAGAAGGACATGGAAGTGATTCCCGCCACCTATACGAACATCCAACAGATCGAGGCTGAGTACTTCAAAGATGAAGCTGAGAAGAAGAAGGAAGCCCCGGTGGATTCTTCCCTGACTGTGGACATTGAGACTGTACCTACAGAGGCAGTATTGCCTACTCCGACCCCTGGGCCTTCAGGTATATCTAGTGCTGCTCCTTCCATGACTCCGAGTACTTCTACTGCTCCCCTGCCTCTTAAGTCCGCTGCTAGTGCCACTGCCTCTCGACCTCCACTCACCCAGGCTGCAATATTCTGGATGGGGTAGCTAGCCCATTTTACTGATAGCCGTGCCTCCAAGATTGAGTCCACAATTCCTAGGATGATTGAGAGGGCCCTTACTGCTACTTTGCCACTCTTGAGTGTGTTTATTAATGCCCTTGCGGCAAGGATAGAGATGTGTGAGTGAGACTAGGGGGCCACTGATGAGGTGACTACCCTAAAGGCCGCAATTGCTGAGTTGAGGAAGGATGTGGACCAACTGAAGTCCAGAGATATTTCCATGATTTTTGAGACTATAGAGATCCCCGACATGCCAATTGATGATGATGTGCCTCCGGCTACCACTAGAGATGAGGTTCGAGTTGAGGAGGTGGCTGCTGCTGAGTCTGAGTAAGAGACGGATGAGGAACAACTCGGTCTCCAAGAGGAGACCACATATGAGGGCCTTACAGAGGTTGAGGAGGCTATGGTGGATTCAGCCGTGCAAATTTCATTGGCATATACACCCATGACAGGCTCTGGTGGAGCTAGTGCTGATGTGACCTCGGGCATTGATGCCATGACAGATGGAGTGATTGTGTAGTCAGGACTTTTCTTACCTCCCTCTCTGTCATTGTTATTGAGTTTTTATTATTTTTGTTGCATTTGAGGACAACTGTATTTTTTGTTTGTTTGTGGTGGGGTGATGTATTTCCATACCTACCTCTTGTGACTATACTTTATATATATTGGGTTTTGTGTTTTAAACTGTGTTTTGGCTTTTATTTTATGGATGTTTGAGCTTATGGCTCCTTATTATGAATGAAAACGGTTTTTGACCCTTCTAAACTTTTTGCCAATTTTGTTGTGTGTGAATGTGGTTGTTCTTGTGCAAATTTGATCATCGGTCATGATCAATACTGATGACTTGAATAGTGATCCTAATCCAACAAAATATTAATGCGCGTATACGATGAGGCCAAATGAAGTTGTATAGATAATGTGGGAACTTTTTGGATCTCATTGTGACTAGCCGATTATCGAATGAATCTCTTGTGATGAACATTGCACACTACTGAAAGTGCGGAGTCTCATTTGATATTAGTGCCAATGCCTTGTATGATGAGCTTACATTGAACCTTGTATGGTGACACCTAGAATTTTCCCCGTTCGTCCGGTTGACTAAGTGATGCAAGCTCTTGAAATGATCTTAGGCAACAATTTTGAAAAGTGAAACAATTTTACAATATACTTTTTTTGTGGCTAACCTTGTGAGTTGTGTGAACCTTGATTGAACCCCTTTGAGCCTTATCCTTTTCTTGGAAGAAACTTGATGCAATTGTGACCCCTCTTTATCCATTCACCCATAATCCTTATGAAGTGTGGTTTGTTTGAATAGCCAACTTAGGCCAAAAGCCTAAGTTGGGGATGGGGTGAAAAGAGAAGGTAAATCAAAAAGTGTGAAGAAGTTCCCATTTGACCCATGGTTTTGAAAAAGATGGAACCCCTCCATTTAAAAAAAAAAGAGAAAGTAAAGAAGAAAGAAAAAGAAAAAGAATGAAAAAGTTGTGACATAAAATTTTGAATGTTGTAAAAGAAATGGGGTATCCGGAAAGTTGAATAATGGGGTGAATTTTGAGCATGAGTAAAAATGCTGAAGAAAAGGAAGAAAAGGAAGAAAAGTGATGTACAGACCACATTTCATATGGGGCAGCAGCCACTGAGCCTAAATGATCATACCTTTACACTCAGCCCCGTTACAATCCTTGGGAAGACCTTTTTGATCTTGAGTGAGCTGAAACGAATGTTGATTGGAAAATAAAGGTAAACCTATGGGTGAAGTTATGCATGTGTTCATCTTTGTTAGTGTGAGAGTCGTATGTGATTCCGGAGCTATAAATTGTTGAAGAATAGTGTGTGAATATGGAATCATTTTTTTGTTTCGAGAGCATTAGAGTACCTTTGTTGAGCTTGAACTTGCATTTGAAGCAAGTATTGTGAACTTGAGAATCTTTGATAATGGTGAGTCACAATTTGAATCTTTGAGTGCACAATTGATCTTTGCATGAGTAAGTTGAATCTTGTTGTGTGCATTCATGATTGAGTCTTATGTAGCACTGTTTGAGACATCCTTTTTGAACTGCTGAACTTGAGTTTTACTTGAGGACAAGCAAAAGTTTAAGTTGAGGGTGTTGATGAGTCTGAGATTAGAAATCATTTAGGTCTTTGTTTACATAGATTTAGTGTCCTCAAATTCTTAATTTGTGCCAATAAATGATGTTAAATCCTTGAATTTCAGGTGTATGGGTTGAGGAACAAAGCAAGGATACTAGCAGGCAAAAAGGAACAAAACAAGTTGAAGAAATGAAGAAGTGCGAGCCTTAGGATCACCAAGAGCATTCGGCGTGTCGCCAAGTGGCTCATCAGACCGCCTAAAGTTCCAGTGTGCCAAGCCTTGAAGAAAAGAACCAAGTTGGCGATGACAAATGAGCGGTCGGCAAATCACCAAGTGATTCCTCAAAGCCAAGATAGATCGCCCAAAGTTACAGACGTTGAGGATACTGAGTACCAAGGCAAAAGGGCAATGGGAAAGAAAAAAAGGAGGCTCGCCGAGTGGTTCGGTGAGCCCGACTTACTTCGCTGAGTGACTCTTCCCAACACAATTTTTTGTGACTATAAATACGTTTCTGAACATTTTGTTTAGTTTCACTTATAATTTTACTCATGAGAACAATCTATTTTTATGTTTTTGAGTGTTTAGAGACAATTTTCCTTAGCTTTGAAGGATTGAAGAAATTCACTTTTGATAAATTGGAAGTGGGTCTTTCGGATTCTTCAAATTGGAGCATTGTAAGGACGCAAGTACTCTTACCCAATTGATGGATATTCAATTTGGGAACCGTTTTTACCTTTTTATAATGTTTAACTAAAACCCCAATTCTTGGGGTGTGGTCATGTTACTATGGAATAACTTAGATTATGTGTATTGCTAATTGTTAGTTTAAATGCTATTTAGAAGTGAGTTTAATCATTAATTGTGGTTTAATTTAAGAATTGTAGTTGCAAATGCAGTTCTATGTTTGTGTTCTTGGCTTGCTCAAGAGAGAGGTTTTAGAACTAAAATTAGTAATTTATGGTTTGTGGGTATTGGGTTGACATGGGTTCAGCTCGAAAGAGTTTATCCTAAACCCAATACCACACATTCAACTCAAGAAAGTGAATGGATTAAGGTATGGGCTGCTCTTATTTTGCATGCTTGTTGATGTTCGAGAGAAATCACTTGATTCAGGGTAAATTGTTCGAGAGAAAGTTTACCTCCACTATATCCTACCATACTCACTAATATCTAGCTATTTATTAATAGTTGCAATTACCCATTTGTCTATATTTTCCTACAATTGATCACATCCTAAGAACCCATCTAATTATTATTAATTCGTATTGTTGTGACTGTTTGTAGCTGTTAATCAAAACCTAAATCCCCCATTTGACATTCGTGTGACCCCTTAATTTTAATGATGTATTTATTCAATAATTATTTTACCATGTTCATAATTCCCAATCAAATCTGAAACAGGTATCGCTCCCCATGGGATTCGACCCCAACTCATTTAGTTGGGTTATATACTGATTAATGATCGTTGACGCTTAGAATTGGATGAAGTGTGTTTGAAACGTTATTAATTAGAACCCTCCCGTGTTTCTTGGTTCTAATGTGGGAGAGGATCCTCAAGAATATGTGGAAGAGGCTTAGAAGAAAGTCGATGCCATCGGGGTGACTTCGGTAGAGAAAGCGGAGCTAGCCACTTATCAATTGAAGGGTGTGGCCCAAGTATGGTTTACTCAATGGAAGAAGAATAGGCCGGTAGGAGCGGGTCCCATAGATTGGGAGGTGTTCAAGAAAGCATTCTTTGACAGGTTCTTTCCCCGAGAAATGCAGGAAGTTAAGGTGGAAGAATTTATCAACCTTCGTCAAGAAGGTATGAGCGTTCAAGAATATTCTCTAAAGTTTACCGAATTGTCCAAGTATGCTCCGGCTATGATGGCGGATCCAAGAGATGAGATGAGTAGGTATGTGATGGGTGTATCCAAGGTGGTAAGAAAAGAATTTCGTACGGCAATGCTCCTTCATGATATGGATATTTTGCGTCTTATGGTGTATGCCCAACAAATGGAAGATGAGAAACTCCAACGCAATAATAGAGAGGTAAAAGGGCTAGAACCGATGAAGGGAACTTCTCCAATGCTAAGTCTGATGGTCAAGGTTGACAAAGGTTCAAGCAAAGGTTCTCCAACCACGGCTCCTTTAGTTCTCCCCCAAGGGCCAACAATGATAGGAGTTCCAACCCTAGAATTCAAGGAGGCAATAGTGATGGTTCGTATGTTGCTAGGCCTAATTGTGCAAAATGTGGTAGAAAACATGAGGGCAAATGCGTAGTTGGTTTGGATGGGTGCTATGGTTGTGGAAAGAGCGGCCATAAGATGAGAGATTGTCCAACACTAATGGCAAAGGCAAAAGAGGGCAAGCAAGCTCCTCCAAGCGGTTCAAACTCCAATGCTCCAAAGCAAAAAACCTCTTTTATGCTCTTCAATCTCGAGGTGACCAAGAGAGCTCTCCGAATGTGGTGACCAGTATGCTGCAAGTCTTCTCTATTGATGTTTACGCTTTGTTAGACCCCGGTGCCACTTTGTCCTTTCTTACACCTCTTGTGTCTATGAAGTTATAAATACTCCCCAAAGTGTTAGAAGAACCTTTTTTCGATCTCTACCCCAGTTGGTGACTCGATAGTGGCAAAAAGAGTCTATAGAAGTTGTCCTATTTCTTTGTCTCACACAGTTACCTTGGTAGATTTGATAGAGTTATGCATGCTAGATTTTGATGTGATTTTGGGTATGGATTGGTTGCATGCATGCTATGCCTCTATAGATTGTAGGACTCTAGTGGTTAAATTTTAATTCCCAAATGAGTCTATTTTAGAGTGTAAGGGGGGAAATTCTATCCCTAGAGGTTAATTTGTTTCTTGTTTCAAAGCTAGAAAAATGATCTACAAAGGGTGCATTTACCATCTTGTTAAGGTTATGAATGTTGAGTCTGAAACTCCTTCTCTAGAGTCAATTCTTGTGGTGAATGAATTTACAGAAATCTTTCCCAATGATTTGCCCAGCATTCCTCCCGAGCAGGAAATAGATTTTGGCATTGATCTTTCGCCAGATACACAACCTATCTCCATTCCTCCTTATAGAATGGCTCTGGCCGAGTTGAAAGAGAAATTAAGGGATTTGTTAGACAAGGGCTTTATCCGACCGAGTATCTTTCCATGGGGTGCTCTAATGTTGTTTGTTAGAAAGAATGATGGGTCTCTTAGGATGTGCATCGACTACCGCCAATTGAACAAGGTAACCGTTAAGAAAAAATATCCCCTTCCGAGAATCGATGACTTGTTTGACCAACTCCAATGGGCTAGTTACTTCTCAAAAATTAACCTTCATTCGGGCTACCACCAACATAGGGTAAGAGGGAATGGTATACCCAAGACGGCTTTCTGAACTAGGTATGTGCACTATGAGTTTCTTGTGATGTCATTTGGCTTAACAAATGCCCCGACGACATTCATGGATCTAATGAATAGGGTTCTTAGACACTACCTTGATATGTTTGTGATTGTATTTGTCGATGATATCTTGATCTATTCAAGGAGTGAGAGTGATCATAGGGATCATTTAACGAATGTATTGACATTCCTTAAAGACCACCAATTATATGCAAAGTTTAGTAAATGTGACTTTTGGTTGAGCCCCGTAGCCTTCCTTGGTCATATTATATCGAGCAAAGGTTTTGAGGTAGATCATAAGAAGACGGATGCGGTCAAGAGTTGGCCTAGACCTCTAACTCCTTCAGATAGTAGAAGTTTTTTGGGTTAGGACGGTTACTATAGAGGTTTATTAAGGGTTTTTCCTCCATTGCTTCTTCGTTGACGACTTTGACTCAAAAGAAAGCTATGTTTGAGTGGTTAGAGGCTTGTGAGAGAAGCTTCCAAGAGTTAAAAGATAGGCTTACTTCCGCTCTGGTGTTGACCTTACCGGAGGTACCGATGGGTTTTTTGTTTATTGTGACGCCTCTAGAGTGGGATTGGTGTGTGTACTCATGCAACATGTTAAAGTGATTGCATATGCTTCAAGGCAACTTAAGATACATGATAAGAATTACCCGACCCATGATCTTGAATTAGCGGTGGTTGTTTTTGCTTTGAAAATATGGAGACATTACTTGTATGGGGTTCATGTGGATGTTTTCACCGATCACAAGAGTCTACAATATGTGTTTAGCCAAAAAGACTTGAATCTACGATAAGAAGGTGGTTAGAACTTTTGAAGAATTAGGACATGAGTGTCCTTTACCACCCCGGCAGAGCTAATGTTGTAGCGGATGCACTTAGTTGTTGTCCATGGGTAGTGTGGCTCACATAGAGGATGAAAAGAAGGAGTTAGTCTGTGATGTGCATAGGTTGGCTCGGCTAGGTGTTCAACTAGTGGATTCCACTAAGGGTGGTGTCATGGATCATAATGGCTCCGAAATGTCCTTCGTGGTGGATGTGAAGTCTAAAGAAGATCTTGATCCTATATTAATGGAGTTGAAAGAGTCGGTACTCAAGAAGTCCCTTGAGGCTTACTCCCAAGAGAGAGATGGGGTACTTAGGTACCACGGTCGATTATGTGTTCCGGATGTTGATGGGTTGAGGGAGAAAATTTTAGAAGAGGCTCATAGTTCTCTATATTCTATTCATCCGAGAGCCACCAAGATGTACCATGATCTACGGAAAGTCTATTGGTGGAATGGTATGAAAAAGGATATTGCGGGATTTGTAGCCAAATGTCCTAATTGTAAACAAGTCAAGGTTGAGCACCTAAGGCCAGGAGGCTCATTACAAGATATACCAACTCCTACTTGGAAGTGGGAGGAGATCAATATGGATTTTATTGTGGGTTTTCCTCGTACTCGAAGGTAACATGATTCTATTTTGGTCATTGTTGATAGAATGACAAAATCACCCCACTTTATTCCCGTCAAGGTTTTTCACTCGGCAAAAGACTATGCCAAGTTGTATGTAAGAGAGATAGTGAAGTTGCATGGGGATCCTCTATCTATCATTTCGGATCGGGGTACTTAATTTACATCTCACTTTTGGAAGTCCTTTAAAAAATGGCTTGGAGCTAAGGTGAAGCTTAGCACAACTTTTCACCCTCAAATGGATGGTCAAGCGAAACGTACCATTCAAACTTTAGAGGATATGTTGAGGGCGTGTGTTATAGATTTTAAAGGTAATTGGGATGACCACTTGCCCTTGATAGAATTTTCCTACAATAATAGTCGCCACTTAAGTATCGGTATGGATCCTTTTGAAGCCTTGTATGGTAGGAGATGTAAGTCTCCGGTTGGTTGATTTGAAGTAGTTGAAGTTGCTCTTATTGGTCCCGAATCGGTTTATGAAGCTATTGAGAATGTTCGACTCATTAGAGAGAGGTTGAAAATGGATCAAAGTAGGCAAAAGTCTTATGCCGATGTTAGGAGAAGGGACCTAGAATTTGAAGTTGGTGATTGGGTCTATTTGAAAATATCGCCCAGTAAGGGTGTGATGAGGTTTGGCAAGAAAGGGAAACTTAGTCCTCGGTATGTAGGCCCATATCAAATTTTGAAGAGTATTGGGAAAATTGCCTTTGAGCTGGACTTGCCAAATGAGTTGGCTCCGGTTCACCCGGTATTCCATGTCTCTATGCTTAAAAAGTGTATTGGGGACCCGGTGTCCTTTATTTTATTAGAAGGGTTAGGAGTTGATTAAAGTCTTTCCTATGAAGAGGTTCCGGTAGAGATCCTTGACCGGCAAGTCAAGAGATTGAGAAACAAAAAAGTAGCCTTCGAGAAAGTTTTATGGAGAAATCATTTAGTTGAGGGTGCTACTTGGGAGGCCGAGGCCGATATGAAGTCCCGATATCCTCATCTCTTTCCTTTTACTTCTATTCAAGCTTGAGGTAAATAGTTCCTCTTGAGTTTGTGTTTTGGGAGTCATGTGTGTTATATGAGCTTTTCCATCATTTCCTTATGTTATGTATGTTCTTGATGAAATTCATGTTTAGTAAGAAAATGAGTTTTCATGATTTATGTTCCTCATGTTGTTGTGCATTTAGTGTGAGTTGCCTATTTGACTTCATGAGATGGGTTTGTGAACATGCTTTAGTATGCTTTTGAGAGTATTGGCATATTGGCTCCATGATGTTGTGTTGAGCATGATTTTAGTTGGAGAAGGTAGTTCCTCCTATGGATATGAGAAATATTGAGTTACATGCATATTAGGTTGTTAGATAAAGTTCATACTCCCTTGTATTGCATTAATTATGATTTGAGATGGAGTTGATGTTTCCTCCTTTAAATTGTGCATTATTTTGATGTTTCATGCATGATGGGCTGCTAGTCTTGAGTCTTTGTTTCCGTAAGGTGTCTAGATCATCATTTGAGGACGAATGTTCCCAAGGGGGAGATAATGTAACACTCCGTAATCTAGTAGGCTAACCTACAACTAAACGTAAGGGTTAAAAATCATAAAATCACTCCCCCTTAGATTAGTAGACCATCTAGGGTTGTAATGAGGGCTTCAAGAGTTAAGGACAAAGGGAAAGTGCCAAGTCAAAGGGGCCAAGCCAAAGCCAAAGGTCAAGGTTGCCCCAACCTTGGAGCACACTGCCCCAACTTCACGGCCATCACCACAGCCAGTGGTCTTGACCACGGCTCATGGGAGGCTTCTTGGAGTGACCTTGGCCATTGAGGGGTGGAAACCAAATGGCCTAGCCACTACCCCAAGGTCCACGAGAGGGACCACGGCCAGTGGTCTTGAACACGACTCGTGGAGCCCCTCGTGGGAATGCCTTGGGCTTGTGAGCTTATGGCACCAAGTGCCTAGCTACTGCCTCAAGACTACGGATGGGACCACGGCTCGTGGAGCCCATTAAGGTCCCTGGCAGCCAACTTAAAATGAGGGGCATTTTAGGGATTTCACTTTTTAAGTCCTATCAAAATGGGGTCGTTTTGAATTATTTCTATACACATGTAGAAGCTATTTTAAGTCAAAATTCACAAAACAAAGTCATTTATTCACAAACACCCAAATCAAATCAAAAGTTCATCTTCCTCACAATATTTCTCTCTAAAACTCAAAGAAGAAGAAGAGTAGAATTGGAGTTAGGGCTTGAAGATTCAAGGAGATTTCACTTAAATTTTTTGAATAAAACATTACCAAGGTATGATGGTCTTCATCCTTGGATAATTTCCATCCAAGGAGTCCCTTAAAATTTAATTTCAAAACTAGTAACTTCTCCAAAGTTAGGGTTTGTCTTCAATCTTGTGGGTTCTTTCTAAAAACGTTTTTAATGGTTTATTTGTGATGGATTATGATTGAATTGATGATTTATTGTGGATTTATGATGAATTTCCCCAAGAACCCATGAAATCCCTAATTTCCCAAATTTGGATCTTTTGATATGAATTGTTGATTCTAAAAGGATTGATATGAGATTATGCTTATTATAGTTGGGTTACTTTAATCACGCTATCAATTATGTTTATTTCAGTAAATTGTGAATATGTTGATGGCTTGTGGCCTTGAAAGGCAAGGTATGTTAATTATGCATGGTCATGAGGGCAATGTAAGGGCCATAAGAACACTTTGAGAGTAAAGTGAATATAATCATGATCTAGTTGTTGTTGTGTTGGTTTGTTATCCTTATGAACACATTTATGTATGAGTATGAAATACTGTGAAAGGTTTGTCACATATGATGATTCTAAGGTTGGAAGACTAGTCTCACCTTCTGAATCTAGGAGCTATAGTATGATTATGTTTGAAGAGTCCACCATTTGGACTCATTTAGGGCTTTATTTTAATAGATTTAGTGTCCTAAATTTCTTATTTTATGCCAATAACTGATATAAATCCTTGATTGGATTGAGGAACGAAGCATAGACACTAATGTACAAAAAAGGAATGAAACGAGCTAAAGGAATGAAAAAATGAAGGCCAGGTGATCGCCAATGTCACTCGGTGAATCGCCAAGTTTCCACTCTACCACCTAAAGTTACAGACTGCTGGAGCTGAATTGGGGTAACTTCGGCGAGCAGCAAATCCACTCGGTGAATCACAGTTGACTTCGGCGAAGGATGACGAGGTCGCCAAAAGATGCTAATGGAGACCTAAGCAAGTGTTAATGGGTTATATAAAAGAAAAAACGACGACTCGTGGAATCAGCCGGTGATCCCGACCTAGATCACCTAAAGTTACAGTAGCTGGACCTAGAAGAAGTTAAAAATGAAGGCGAGATGAAGGACAATCGATGAGTTTCCAAACTGTCAGCGAAGCCCGACTTACCTCGCCGTTGGTCTTAAACGGTCACACCTCAGACTTTCTTAAATTGATTTTTGCTAGAGAGAAAGCATTCAGAAAACGTGGGAGGTAGAAAATGTATAGAAAAAACATTAGCATTGTGGTTTTCAACGGATTTTAGAAATATTCTTGATTGAGATTTTTTAATAGAGAAGATTTTAGTAAGTTTTAACTTTCGAATTTCAATCACCCAGCTATGGAAAACATGGCAGTTGTTGATTTTCTTATTTTTGCTATGAGTGGTTAAAACCCTTCTCTTGGGGTTTTGACTGTGAAACCAATTGTTGAGTTTTACTAAGTGGGTGTCGTTCAATTGCGAATAATGGCGTTAATTTTAAGTTTGTCTAAGTTTCTGTTGCGTTTTGTGGTCATCTTGCATGATTAGTGTAATAAATTCAGTGTTGTGTGCTTGCTCGAGAGAGAAGTGCAGAGCCAAAGTAGGAAACTTAGAATCCTTAGTAGTGGGTTCCTATAATTTTAGCTTGAGAGAGTGAAACCTGGGATCCATCCTTCGTATCCAGCTCGAGAGAGTGGATTTGATGAGGACAAAGGGCTAGGTATCTTCTGACTAGTGTTGAAGTTTGAGAGAATTCGACATAGAAAAGGTAATTGTTTGAGAGAAAATTACTTTACATAAGGTCCGACCTACCCACGACAAACTATCCTATTGTGATCATCAATGTTCATCCACTAAGTTAAAATTCGATAATTGGTTGGTCAATTCCCCAAGTCCTACTTTACCATTTGATTATTTTTTGTTGAAGTGTTAAATCAGAGTGATAATCACAATTTGATATTTGAAACTAAAACCAAAAAGGTGTAACACATGTTCAATTGAAGAGATTGTTGTCATATTTTCATCATTGAATTTGAAGGAAACACTACTCTCTGTGGGTCAACCCCAACTCATTTAGTTGGGTTATTGTACTGACTAGCGGTCATTGACATTTAGAATTGGATGAAGTGTCCTGATACGTTAATCAAAATGGTGCCGCTGCCGGAGAGAAGTACTACTTAGAGTTCTTTGATTGAAAATTTAACACTTTTGAATTGGTTGGCTGTAGTTCAGTTGGTTTAGGCTGTTTGGTGTTAGTGTATTCAGACTATATAGAAGCAAGAATGAGTGAGGAAGAAATGAATGTTAGTCAAGCATGTCTTCGGGACCGTACAGATGATATCAATAGTGTTTACAACCCAACTCAAGCAGGTGAAATGGGTGCAATTTGCATACCACAAGTTGATGGAAATGAAATATTTGAAGTCACTAGCACAACTCTTCACCTCCTCCAAATTAAGGGACTATATGGAGGGCTAGAGCATGAAGACCCGCATGAGCATGTACGAAATTTCACAGAGGTATGCAGCCTATTTTCGTTCAAAAATGTGTCACAAGAGTCAATTCGGCTTCGGTTGTTCCTGCTATCCTTAACGGGAGAAGCTAGCAAGTGGTTAGCTGAGTTACCAACCAATTTGTAACGACCTGAGAGCACCCCCTAGCTGTTACATGGGTATTCGACCTCTCGGAGGTCTCATACAAGCCTTAGCATTCATTCATCGCATAGATCATAAAAATCACTAAGAATTTAAAACTTTTATTCAATAAAACCATAAGACTTCAAGAGTCATCAACATTTGAAAACATCAATACGCAAGCG
>JAJOOO010031743.1:0-15878 GCA_029582685.1 Solanum piurae
TTGGAGATTTTGAAATTCATCTTGAAGGGGCCTCTTGGGGAAAGGAATCCCAAGAGTGATAAGAAACCATACCTTATTGAAGAATTAACCACGAAAATACGAGTTGAAACCTTGGAGAGTTGATCTTCTTCTTGAAGCTCCAATCTTCTTCAATGGAGTTCTTGGGAAGAGAGAGAGTAGAGAGAAGAAGGAACTTTAGGTTTAGATCTTTGGGGTTTTGTGTTTGAGTGATAAAAGTGAGGTAAATTGACTTAAAAATCATTATATACACATCTCCTAAAGTACCCTAAATACCCCTCACTTAGTTGGACTCTTTAATGAAATAAAAATCGATTTCTAAATTTCTGCATTTTCGTCGCGAAACAAGTTCGCGAGGCGTAGCTGTTCCCAAAAGATATTTGGAATTAAATTTCGACACGGTAGAGTACACGTCGCGAACAAGATTTTTACTCCTTGGGGGAGCTAGCCCGCAACGCGGAGCTATTCCCTCCCAGTGCATTTCTCAAGCTGCCTTGGCAGTTTGCTTTGCCAAGGTTAGGGTCCTCCTCGGGGCCCATTAGGGTGGCCCCGGGGGATCGTATTCGAACGTTTTGACCCTATAAACATATATTTACCTAATTTAAAACATTTTACAAGATTAAACCATCATACGACACTCCCAAACCTGCCCAAAACCTAAGGACACGCTAGGACACATTCTTCTCTAGTTTCCGGACATCTTAGTCGTTTCTTGACGTTTAGACTTTTACTCTTCCAAACAAAGTCAATTGCATTAATTTAGGTTTAGAAACATCATTTTAACTATTTTTAATTCATTATTCATAAGGTGAGGCTCTAATTTAAGTCATAGAATTTCTGGGGTGTTACATAATATTTTCTGAAAGATACAATTGAAAATTATATCACGCACTGCCCAGTTTTTTCATGGTTATCACAACCTTAAGGTAATAATGCTTCTGAATCTTGTATCTATCAAAATTGATTAACATAAAATTTGTCTTTTTTGAAACGTTTTCTTACATTGGTGACATGATCTATCTCTACTTATGTAAATATTTCTTGCAAACCATTATCAACCAATCGAAATGTGGTATACTAATGGTTAGTCCACAAATTCAGTCTATAAATATTACCGTGTTTGTAATGTGTCTATGGTTGGAATATAGGTGATTAAATGATTAAAGATGAAATTTGTGTTAATATGCGATTTTTATTTTGAAAATACATCTAATATGAGAATGTAAAAAAATGTTTTTAAAAAAAATTCACCCTTAAATGTAACTTCTAAGTTAATGAAGAAGGCTTTAGTTTGATTTATTTTTGTAAGTATGAACAATTTGTAATTCTTAGTACATACATTTATATGTACTAATTTCTCAATGTAAATGAGAGAATTTTCATGCTTCAATTCATATTAGGTTACTTAGTTCACTACTGGATAGTACACTTTTATATTAAAAATACAATAGCCAAAAAATTGCATATGAATTATGAGTGATAAATATAATTTCATACTAAGAAAAGTTTGTACTTGATGTAACATTTTATTCAAATTTTGATGACCTCATTATATTGCAACACTGATATTATTTAACAGAGTTTAGGATTCAAGCTATGTTATTTGATGTGTTCAGTCCCACGACAACAAGTAGTTATATTTTGTGAAATTATAAATGGTGGGTCCTTGAGCCTCTATACAAGGTAAGAATTCATATTTCTGCCTAAAAAATTATATAAACTGAGAGTTCTTCTTTGAATATTGAGGATAATTTTGTTTTAATATCCTTGAATAGTTGTACTTGTGATTTAACGTTTCAAGCACACCTCATCCAATTCTAGGTATTCAACGATCGTAAATCAGTATAAACCCCAACTAAATGAGTTGGGGTCGAATCCCACAGGGATTGGTACGTATTTCAAATTCAATTGGGAATTATAATTGCGGTCAAATCAGTCATAGGAATAGAAATTATCAAATAAAGACATCATTTAAATCAAGGGATGACACGAATGTCAAATGGGGGTTTTGGTTTTGATTACCAACTACAAACAACAGTCACAAACAGTAAGAATTCACAATAATGAGACGAATTCTTGGGATGTGATAGACTATAGGCTAATATAAACATATGGGTAATTGCAACTATTAGTAAATAGTTAGATATTAGTGAGTAGGCTAGGCTATAAGGGAGGTAATTTTCTCTCGAACAATTACCCCGAATCAAGTGATTTCTCTCGAAAATCAACAAACATGCAAATTAAGAGCAACCCACACCTTAATCCATTTACTCTTTCGAGCCAAATGTGTGGAAAAGGGTTTAGGATTCACTCTATTGAACTGAACCCAGGTCAACCCAATAAATTAGAAACCTTAGTTCTAAAACCTCTCTCTCGAGCAAGCCAAGAACACAAACATAGAACTGCATTAGCAACTACAATTCTTAAACTAAACCACAATAAATTATTAAACTCACTTTTAAACAACATTTAAACTAACAATTAGCAATACCAACCTAAGTAAGCCAATAATCACATGACCACACCCCAAGAATTGGGGTTTTAGCTAGACATTATAAAAAGGTAAAAAAAGTTACCAAATTGATTATCCATCAACTGGGTAAGACTGATTTTGTCTTTACAATGTTCCAATTTGATGAATCGCAAAGACCCACTTACCATTTCTGAAAAGTGAATTTCCTCAATCCTTTAAAGCTAAAGAAAACTCTAGAGAAAAAACTGTCTCTAAGATTATAGAACTGAATTATAATATCCAAGATAGATAAGAGATACTAATCTAAATGTTCAAAAACGTATTTATAGTCGCCAAAAATAAGCTACGAAAGCTCCTTCAGTGAAGAAAGTCGTGATCGCTGAACCACTCGGCGAGCCACCCTTTGATCTCTTCCATCGCCGTTTCACCTTGGCATTCAGCATCCTCAAGGTCTGTAACTTTGGCCGATCTATCCTGGATTCGCAGAATCACTCGGTGATCTGCCGACTGCTCCCTTTCCTCGCCAACTTGGTTCTTTCCTTCAGAGCTTGGCACAATGGAACTTTAGGCGGTCTGATGAGCCACTCAGCGACAGGCCGAGTGCTATTGGAGATCCTCAGGATTGCTCATCTTTATTTCTTCAGCATGTTTTTCTCCTTTTTGCCTGTTAGTGTCCTTTCTTTGTTCCTCAATCTATCTTCCTGAAAATCAAGGATTTAACATCAGTTATTGACACAAAATAAGTATTTGAGGACACTAAATCTATACAAACAAAGCCCTAAATGAGTCCAAATCCAGGACTCATCAACTTGTAAGGAAATATGTGAGTTATTTATAATTATTTGTACATTTACTTTGTTTTAGCTACTAAGGATGTAAAAATAAAAATACACGTTAGGACTTGACTAAGAACACTCAACTTTAATAGTGTTATTCTAGAGGAATAAGAAGTGGTGAGAAATATATGCCTCTTACACATTGACTTCTTATCATAGAAAAGAGTTCTTAAGAAAATATTTTGATGCAATATTACAGAGATTCATAAACATAGAAGTGTTAAAAAACACATCTTTTTTGAGTAACTATAATTTAACTTTTTCCCTGTAACAATTCACTTCTTTAAGAATCAAAGTTAAATTAATAAAAATCTACATCTATTTGAGGTAAGGTTCTTCCCCTCTTTGTCCCTCCTTGCCGATGGAAATTTCTAGATGTGTTTTCAGTAAAAACTAATGGAATTGTGATCAATAGACGTGAGTTCATGTTGTTCCCATTATATAGAAAAGATTTGGGGATATTCTACGCACTAAATTGTTAGAATTTTCAGCTTTGGACAAAAAAGTATTTTAAATGGTAAACTAGTAACTCAATTTTTGATATACTATATTATGATATGATTCATACCAAAATATGTTTATCTGGTAAAAAAGAAACCCATCTCATTACGAGAAACATTTACTACTTGAATTGTGTAGTGTACTTGATATCCCATTAAAATTAAAATAGGGCATGGTGTATCCCATGAACTATTTACATCAAATTATTTCAATTAAATTTATAAAGTTGTATACTTAGAAACTCAAGTTTCATAAAAAAATTCTTCCCTTATTCTAAATCTTCATTCTTTTATTGGTATCTAAGAAAGTACTAAAACATTAGTTCAATCTAAGTACTCTCACCGTTCACTTTTATTTGTCCATTATAACAAAAATACATTTTCACTTTTATTTTTCATAGTAGTTAATACTGGCAGGACCCAAAGTAAACCCTAGACGTCACATGTCGTAAAGGACCCCGAGAGGCCCGACAAAAGCCACTTGACATACATGCAACACAATAGAATATTCAATAAGAGGGTTTAAGTAAGTCGTTTCATATCATAAAAGAGAGTTTGAACATAAATGGAGAATCATAATTGTGGCGTGACAAGCCCTTCTACAACAACAGAGGATTTGTTGGGACGTAACCCATACACAACGTAAAAAGTCTCAAGAGTAAATAAAAGCAATAAATGGTCTTCATGGCTTTGCCTCAGAGTATTAGGATTCACCAATCCAGTAGCTATTATCAATCAAAGCTAGCCATGACCGGGAGGAGAAGGAGCATCGGACCCTATATTATGAGATAATATAGGTACAAGTATGCATCAGGACATGGAATGTACTATGTGTGGGAAAATGCATAAATGTAGACATGATATTATTGAAGGCTTAGCACATGTAATGCATGACCAAGTAAGACGTTTAAGATCTTATAAAACAAAGTTATTATACATATCAGACAAGGTCATGCGTTAACAAAAAGGTATAATGAAAGCATTAGTGAAAAATTATAGTTCTTTTGTGGGATATTAGCTTTAACTGATAATAAACAATGCGAGTTATGACATGAAATTTTGTGTAACCCTCACACCAAAAAGAGGGAAACTACTTTCTAAGATAGAACTCCATATCATTCATGTAGTCTATGTGGATCCACTAGCTAAGTCATTTAAGACAACCTAGGGGGGCACGTAATTTGGAACTAGAGATTGCTACTAGAAACTACCCTATTTGAGCCTCCACCTCAAAGTCCTCACGGTGCTAAGTTAAATCCCAACAAAGTAGACAAAGTCCATTATTAAAGCATATCATTAGGAATGGAGATAATCAAAATACCAATTCAAGTCATAAAATCATATAAGAGTAGCTCCTTTGAAAACCTTTCTAATAATCTTAAATCATGATTTCCTTTCAAATGGTGAGAAAACCTTTTACAAACCATTGATACTTAAGTTAAAAGCATCTTTAAATCATAACTTCTTCCTTTCATAAAATATGCATTAAATCCCTTATCAATTCATGATTATAGTTCATACATCATAGTTGAAAATCAAAGCATAAATCATGGGTCTATATGAAGTAAATTTCATCATGTAATTAGGTTAAATCATGCATAATAAGATAGAATAATATAAATTGAATCATAATCAAAAGGACCCATGGAGATTGACATAAACCATAATTGAATTTGGTGAAATTAAATAAGAGATTGAAGTTCTTTTGTTACCTAATGGATGGAAGGGATCTATTTTGGATTCCCAAAAATCGTGATAATCAAAACCTAATAAAGAGAATGAGATTGTCACTCTGAAGCTTGAAACCCTAGCTTTCACCCTGGAGTTTGAGAGAGAATTCTAAGGGATGAACTTGGAGGGAATTTTGGGATTTGAGTGTATATGATAGAATGAGGTATTTTTGAAGGGTTAATTCAATTAAAGGGGTAGTTATAGGTTCAAAATGACATAGTGTAGAGGTTAGGTGGATAGGAAAAGACCAAAACACCTTAATTAAATTATGTCAGAGGACTTTATGGTCCATACTAGTAAACCATAGATTCAAATACTAGAAACCCAATATTTAACCCACTTCTCGAACCTTTCCTACGAACCGTCGACCTTTCTATGGTCCATAGACCCTATCCGTAGACCTCAACTTTGAGTCCAAAATTTCACTATGTCTGGATCACTTCTACGGACACTTCATATGCCCCGTAGGGGATCCCACTACTCGGCCTAGTAAGTCGTAGATCAATTTACTAGGACTTAAATTTTCCCAAAACTTAACTCAGTTCCTACGAATTTCACCTACGACCTGTAGAGGCTGCAAAAAACTGTAGATGATTTTGTAGGTCTGAAGTAGTAGCCAAAAATTTACTCCTTCCCTTTCCAAGTAAACTTTCGCATATCAAAGATGTTACAAATACTTAGAAAGATAACTTGCTTCTTAGAAAGGGTGATAGAGGCCTTTGTAAGGACATAAAATTTATTGTAAGTGAGAATCCTACTAGTCAACACAAGCTTTTGGTGATGGACTTTGAAAATAAAAGGAATAGGAGGAGAAAACGCTATATGACTGACTGAAGATTGAATTTGGTGACTTGACCCTACTCTTTCTACAGAGACGGAGGAGAAGTTGATTGGTATAAAGGCTTGTATTAGTATCGAGGATTTGAGAAACATGTGAGATACGACAACCAATTTCATTAGGGAAGTGGCTACAAAGGTGCTAGGTGTATCGAGGTGTAACTTTGATTGTCATCGATGCGATAGGTGGGTAAATAGGAAAGTCTAGAGAAAAGTTACAACAAAGAAGGTTGTATCTAAAAATTTGGTGGAGTGTGTGGATGAGGAAAAGAAACTGATACTTAAAAAGTCTAGAAGACGATAAACACACAAGCCAAGTTAGCAATTACTACTTCAAAAGTGTCTGCTTCAGAATTGTTGTATGTCGAGCTAGAGGCCAAAGATGGGGATAGGAATTTTGAAGGATCAAGAAAATGAGAGAGATAAAATCTCGCGAATTAAAATATGCATCAAGCATTAGTAAGACAAGGTGTTTGTAGAAGAGACATCCATTAAGAAAAGATGGCAAACATACTTCTACAACTCTTAAATTAAATAAGGGACAAAGACATTGTCTTAGGTGAGTTACTGCAGACTTAAAGAGTTTAGGACTTTGGATACTCGAGGTATTTTAGGGTAGGGGAGGTTAAACACATTATTAGTAGGATGAAAAGGGGATGAGAGATCGGACCAAATGACTAGGTTTAATATTATTTTAAAGAACAAAGACAAGGCATGTATAGAATTGTTGACTAGGTTAATATCATTTTTAAGACTACAAAAATACTCAACAAATAAAGGTGGAGTAAAATGGTTCCATTGTATAAGAGTATGTGTGATATAAAAACGATTACAATTATAGAGGTATCAAATTTATATTCCACACTAAGAAGGTTAGGAAGAGAGTTGTGGCGATAAGGGTGAGGAAAGATGTGTCCATTTATAAGAAATAATTTGGATGCCTTCAATAGCCAATCTCCCTAGCATAAATTTAAATTGATTATTTGAAATGGACACCCCTTCCCTCACCCTTATCTCCACCACTCACTCCCAAACCTTCATAGTGTGGCTTAGAAGATTGATACCCCTGTAATTGTTATAGTTATTTTTTATATTGCTCTTGTTCTTGTAAAATGGAAACATTGTACTACACCTACATTCATCGGGAATTTTTTCCATATAAAAAATAGCATTAAATAACTCAATCAACCATTCCATACCTACCTTGTTTGTGCTTTTTCAGAATAGGAATCTCATCGTGCATGATCTATCTTTGCTTGATCATCTTACCTATAGCATGTTTAACCTCCTAAACTATAGAACACCTAGAGTTCCCCAAGTTACAAAGTCTTTCAGAGTGCACCAATTCACCTAGTAATATCTTTATCCTATTATTTGGTTAAAATTTTGTGGATGTATGCTTTCAATCTTCGCTTAATAGAGGTGTCTTTCACCGACACCTTCTCTTCCTTATATTTGATGCACTTTACTTGATCCACTTTGCGATCCTTTCTTTCTCTCGTTGTCGCGAGCCTATACAACTACTTATCCCTACCTTTGTCCCCTAGTTCAACATACAAGCATTTGAAAGTTGTCGTCTTAGTAGTCGTAACTACTAACTTAGCTTTTGGCTTTGTTGTCTTATAAATCTCTTTAAAGTTTCACTTCTCTTCCTTGTTCATGCACTCCACAAACTTTGTGTATGCAACCATCTTGGTTTCCACTTTGCTTGGAGTTTTCTATCCCCCCACTAATATCCTTGATGACCACCTAAGTTACCCCTCATACCCTTAGCACCTCCATAGCTACACCCCTAATGCAACTATCTACCTTATCCCACATGTTTTTCAAATCACCTATATTTATATCAGACCCCACACCAATAAACTTCTCCCCCATCAGCTGAGAAAGAGCTGCGGTGAAGCCACCAAATTTAAACATCATTCTGTCATATAAGGTCTTCTTCCTCCTATGCCTCTTAATCTCCAAGTCTATAATAAAAAGCTTGTATATGGTTGTAATATTCTCACTCGGAGTAACCATGCAGTCCTTGTTAAGTCTTCAATCACTCTTGCTAAGGATTAAGTAATCTAAGTCATAGCTACCGTGCTACAAAAGGTTTCCAAGTGGTTCTGCCATTGCAACAAGTATGAGTTACTGATGAATTTGAGATTTTGACTCATTTAGGGCTTTGTTTTTGTAGAATAAGTGTCCTTGAATGCAAATTTTATGCTCTAAACTGATGTTAAAGTGTTGATTTACAGGTATGAAGTCTAAGGAGCAAGCCAAGGACACTACTTGGCAAAAAAGGAACTAACAAGCTGAAGTAGTGAAGCAAAGTGATCTTGGTGATCGCAAAGACCACTCGACGAATTGTTGAGTGGTTGTTTAGCTCGCCCAAAGTTTCAGTATGCCAACCCTGCGGAAGAACCAACTTGACGACAGGAATGGGCAGTCGGCAAATCGCCGAATGACTTTGCGATGCCAACCTTGATCACCCAAAGTTACAGGACCTGGAGGACTAATGGCCAATGAAAATTGGCGATGGAAGGGAGCAAAGGGCGGATCGCCATCCTATTCGGCGAGGTGTGACTTATTTCGCCCAATGGCCTGGCCAAAAATTGGACAACTATAAATTGAAATTTTAAAAGCAGAGACTTAGAGTTTTGATCCCCAAGTTTGAAAGTTAGAGTTTTCTCTTAGTTTTTGAGTTTCCGTTGTAGACTTTGAGGATTTCTAAGCTTTTTGAGGTTTTACAAGTGTATTTTTGAACTTAATCAATTTGGAGCACTGTAGAGGCTTGGAGAATTTTACCCAGTTGATGGCTAATCTAGTTGTTAATTATTTTTATCTTTTTATGATAGTTAGCTAAAATCCTAATTCTTGGGGTGTGATCATGTGAATATGGGTTGAATTAGCTTATGGATATTGTTATTTACTGATTTAAATACTTAATTGAAGTGGGTTTAATCATTAGTTGTGTTTTAATCTATGTATTGTAGTTGCAAATGCAATTCTAGCTTAGACTTCTGGGTTTGCTTGAGAAAGTGGTTTTATAACCAAAGCTTTCGATTAATGATTGTAATTGTTGGGTTGATATGGGTTCAACTCGAGAGACTGAATCCTAAACTTGATTCAATAGGACTTGTTCCGGTTGTAATGTAGGCTTAAGGTAAGGGAGGATTCGTTTAGATAAAATTAGTGACTTATCCTCCCTAATGCACCATATTCAACTTTCCTCTTACATTCACAACTTTTTTTTCTTTTCATTATCCCCCTTCTTCTTCATAGATTTCAACGATTGTTACCAACCCTTGCCTTATTTCTTACTTGCCCCTTTATTTTTTTTGACACTCAACAATAGCCACCCTTGACTTAGAGAATTATCTTCAGAGAAGGTGCACAATCCCCTTGTTAGAGCCAGGGCCATCATTAATGTATTCACTAAGTTAGCCACCTTCAACTTGGGTTTCCCTTAGTCGAAGTACACAATGTCCTAAGGACTAGGGCCAATCTCAGATTTCAACTCATGGGGTATCATTTTACCTCCTAATTTCATTCTTCCCCATCAAACTACACATTTCCACCCTATTCACTCCTTTCATTGTTTTCACTTTTCTTCCTAACATAGTGCATTAGGGATTCGGTATCAAAGCAAACGGTATCAATAAAAAGGGATTCGGCTTCATTATGTGGGTTAGAACAAAATCAAGGCTAAAAAGGATCAATTGGGCTATACTAGGGATATTTTTTTTGAACATGCTAAAATTTCAGAAACAGAATACACTTGTATTTCGCTTCAACAACAACCCAGAAAAGTTCTAGACTCAGATGCATTCATGGATATCACAAAACTCACTGCTCATGGCACAAGTTATACTCAGAATGGATCAATCACATCAACACAATCAGATCATGCATAAGGTTCAAATTAAGCTTAAGTTGCAGCATTCAAATCATATACAAGAATTCGATTGCATTCATACATCAATTTCAAACATGTTTTTCATACATATTCCTTTTAGAATTTCAGCTTCAACACAACCAAACCTAAGACTCAATGAAATTTTTTCCCTTAAGACGGTTGTTATCCATCTTTCATTGGGCAACGTGAGTCAACTATGACTACTGTCCTTGGCCAAAGAACCAAAAACAACCTCCAAGGAACCCAAAATAAAACAAAACAAAGACAAAAACAGACTCTAGTGATGTTCAACAATAGGAATATATGTACAGACCAAATATGTTTTTCACCCTCACCCCACACTTATACAATAGCACTGTCCCCAGTGATTTACAAAAAATTAGAATAGTTCAAGAGGTAAGGTAAAAACACTCCATGATCAGTCTTCCATCGCATCACCCCCATCGACCTCATCACTGACCTGAGTGGGGTCTATCTCCTCATTCGAGTCAAAATCCACATCTGAGCTAGTATGCGCATGCTCCTGATCGGTCGGAATATCATTATCAAGTGGCTCGCGAAACTCAGGAGCAATGCCAAGTAGTGCCTAAGCATGGTCATTCAGAGAGTAGAGCCTCTCGACCTCGCTCACCTGTAGATCAGTAGAAGCCCGGTAGCTATTTTGATGGTGCAGCATCTCTAAACCATACATCTTGGTCGTAATCAACTCATCACGTCGATGGCGCTCAGTAGTGGTGAGAGTTGGGCCAAACTCAGTGTCAGGCCCATTTGTCCGAGTAATTTCCATCGGTGCTGGATATAGGGTGCCATGTAGTCCACATTTTATGCAAGGACACCTGCAGCACGACACTTCTTAGTGATCAGACCACCAAAAGCATATATGTGCCTTTTGTGAACCTGGGCCTTTCTCATCGCCGATTTCAAAATAGCTTAGATGATCAACTCCGTGCTAGTCATCAATGTATATACCAGCCACAGCCTGTCGCAAGTAATATAAGTGTAGTGGAGACCCGGTATCAAACAGTTCATGACCACATTCAGCCAAATGTGTGTCTCCCGAATCATGTGAGAGTAGGGAAGAGATAGGTGATATCTCTTCCCACTATGCTTCATACATTGTGCCATGTACTATGGACTGCACAAAGTGTGTCAGATGGCCTGGTATGGAGGGCGTATGACCAACCCTGTCAGCACTAGTGGGTCTGCATCTTGTGGTGTACCTAATATATCATTTATACATGTGGGTGTGATGGGCACATTTCTTCCCCTCACTATCACATAGTGGGATCTTGCTTCAAGTGCCCAGTTGGCATAAAACACCCGGACCATGTGCAAGTTGCACTCTTTTGGTTTAGCGAAGATGAACTCCATCCCTAGCTCCCTAATCCATCTCAGGATCTATGGGAACTCACGTGCCAGATTGTCCTTGTCGATACACACATCGGAGAAATAAGAGGCCCTGGTGTGCTTTTTGTACCAAGCCTTGCCTTCCTTGGTGACCACTTTAACTCCAAACCGACTAGTTTGGCCTTTGGGGACTGCAGGTGCGAGTGGTACATTCCTACTTCAGGCATGTTTCTTATGGCTTGACGTGGCTACTTCTTTGTCGGGTCTGTGTGAACTTGACATGATTACCTGCAAAATATAACAAAGTTCAGCCCAAATGACTACATAATATTTATAAAAATAGGGGTGGTGTGCACACACCACCCCACACTTAGTTCAATGCAGTCTCATCTTAGGTACTCAGACTTCTCAAAAATTACCAACAACATACTCAAGTAATCATCGCGTACATCAAACCGGATAGGCATCAAAATATCAGTTATAACCACACAACAATTAGGTAGTGTTACTCAAGACTTCACACAAATAATATAGACCCCTGAATACACACTATCCCCCATACACATCGCTTAGCAACATTTACCATTCACGCATTCATCTAAAAAATAATGTCTTCTGAAGAATTTGACACTATAGGCACACAATTTGCAATGAGAGCATATTGAAAAACTTATTTGACCTCACTAGTCGAAGCATTCAAACTCCCATACTTCCTCTAAACCCACAGGTACATCACAATCAGATAATTCTACTCAGACTTCAAATTTACCCATATTTATACAATGCCTAATAAGCAATCAAATTGATACTTCTACTCAGACTTCGAAAACCTAATGAATTGATAGTTTAGACATCCATTCCCAATCATGCATAACCCATTTCTATAACTATGTATACTCATGTACACCCCTAAAACACCCACAATCCACATTTAGGGATATCTACTCAAAAATTCAAAATCACCGAGATAAACATAACGAACAACCTTCTCACCACAGCCCATAAATTTCAAAAAATTTCCCTACAATTCCCCACCCCAACTTCCCAAAACAACAGTTATCCCGAGCAAGAACAACTATATCACGCGGGAAAAAAAAACTCGAAGTACATACCTGGAGTTGTGAAATCGGGGAAAATCGACAAGAAGGAACGTTTCCTTGACTACGCGTTATAGATGAACTCTTAAAATTTAAACAAGGGATAGAATGGAGGGAAGAAAATCACGATTGGGTAAAAAAAATGGGGGTTATAAGGGGTTATGGGTCGGGTTATTTCAATTTAAAACGGGTAAACCCCATTTTATTTAATGTAGACCAAAAATCCTTAACTGGGGCGCGACGCGGGGTGAACACGGACTGTTCTGCCTCACAAAATTAATTGCAATTTTCATGAAGTCAAAATTACACCCCCCTTGTGCAACACAGAAGTGCTACGCTTACTGATGATTGCGTAATCAGGGACACAACTTCCGATGCAAGTTTCTACGATCGTGCAATAGTACAATAACCCAACCACGGGTTGGGATCGTTCCCAAGAGAGTGATTTTTAGAATTAATAGAAAAATAAATTTAGTTCTAACTAGTCGTAGCTAAAGACGTTAATGATTAAAAACAATGTAAATTAAAGGGTGACACAAGAGTGTCAATAAACAATGGGGCTTTGTCACTACTAAGTAAAAACAACAAAATAAACAAGGATTTCTAAGTAATGATAGGGGATTCTTGGGATGTGATAGGAATACGGGATAGACTAAATCATTGGGTACATGCTTTTGATAGTAAATTCATTGAGTATTTGTGACTAGGCTAGACTTTAAAGGGGATAAGCTCTCTCTCGAGCAACTTACCCCATTTCAAGCGGGTTCCTCCTGGACACCCACTTGTCGCATGAAGAACCTACACCGCCTTAACCCACTCACTCTATCGAGCTAAGTGTGTGGGACTGGGACTAGGGTTCACTCTCTCGAGCTGAACCTCATGTCGACCCACTCGCACTGGCCATCAGTTTAGTGGTCTTAGTTTTACGATCTCTCTCTCGAGCAAGCCGAAAACACATATATGAGAATATATTTGCAACTACAACCTCATTAAGTTCATCCACAACGACCAAACAAAATCACATTTAAACTACGAATAGATTATCATCAAGCAAGGCCCAACAACTAATCTAACCCATATTCACAAAATCACACCCCAAGAATTTGGGTTTTTAGCCACACATCAAGAGATATAAATTTATACCTAAATGAGCTTGCATTCAAATGGGTATGAAGATTTAAGTCTTGTTACAGGCCAAGAAGGAAGAATCCAAGAAACCAAAGTCCAATTTCTTGGAACCCTTTTTTTCTTCAAGTTTTCAAAACCCTCTCAAACTTAGAACAAAAATATCAAAAAGTACTATTCTAAATAAAAATTATAATAATTGTTCGACCCTTAAAACTACAACTCTAACTAGTATTTATAGTTCTCACTGATTTGTGTTGTAGCAGATCATTCAACATCGTTAGTTGGAATCGCCGATCAACTCGCCGATTCGCCTTTTGGTGTAGTTCATCGCCGTCTTGCACCATCCATCAGTATCATCGTGCTCTCAGTCATTGGGCGACATGGTACGGCTTCGCGGAACTTCTCGGTGATGCACCGACTGCTCCCTTTTTCCACCGACCTGATCCTTTCCATCAGGGCTCAATACACTGGAACAAAAGGCGAAATAAAACCCTTCGGCGACTCACCAAGTAGACTCGTCGATCCTCAGGCCTTCATTTCTTTGTTCTTTTCAGCCTTTTCATTCCTTTTTGCGACGTAGTATCCATGCTTTCCTTCAAACTTCAAATACCTGAAACTTAAGGGTTTTCATCAGATATTGAGATAAAATAAGCATTTGAGGACACAATTTCTATTAAAATATAGCCCTAAATGAGTCCAATTTGTGGACTCATCAACATCCTCAACTTAAACTTTTGCTTGTCGTCAAGCAAACTCAAGTTCAGCCATTCAAAAAGGGTGTCTCGAACAGGGCTACACAAGACTCAATCATGAATGCACACAACAAGACTCAACTAACTTATGAAAAGATCAAATGTGCACTCAAAGATTCAAGTTGTGACTCACCAATATCAAAGAACCTCATGCTCACAATACTTGCTTCAAATGCAAGTTCAAGCTCAACTAAATTGTTCGAATGCCCTCACATAAAGAATGATTTTACAATCACACAATAGTTCACAGTTTAAAGCTTCAGAATCAGATGCAACGCTCACTCTCACAAGGAAGAACACCATGCAAGCTTTCACCCATAGGTTTGCCTGTATTTTCCAATCAACATTTGTTTCAGCTCACTCAAGATCAAATAGGTCTTTTCAAGGCTTGTAATAGGGCTGAGTGCAAAGTTATGGTCATTTAGGCTTAGTTACTTTCATCCTCATAAAATGTGGTGCTCACAACACTTCCTTTCCTTTTCCATAATCATTTTCTTTAGTGCTCATAAGTCATCCTATTATTCATTTTCCATGGACTGTTTGGGAACCCCATTTCTTTTTTACTTTATTCCACAACTTTATTTTTCATTCTTTTTCTTTTTCTGTGTTTTTTTTTTTTTGTATATGGAGGGGTTCCATTTTTCTTTAAATCATGGGTAAGAGGAGACTTTCCTTGCAGTTCTTGACTTGCCCTTATCTTTTCACCACACCCCCAACTTTTGCTTTTGGCCGAAATTGGCTTTTCAACTAACCACAATTTCGTGAGGATTATAGGTAGTGGATTAAGAAAGGTCTAGTTTTCATCAAGTTTCTTCCAAAAAAAGGTAAGGCTCAAGGGGTGTTCAAAATAGGTTCACACACTCACAAGGTAGGTCAAAAAAGAGGTATATGTCAAATTGGTTCACACTCGTAGAAGTTGCCTAAGATCATATCAAGAGATAGCATCACTTAGTTCACCGGACCAACGGGGCAAATTCTAGGATCTATCATGCATGATTCAAAGTAATCTCATCACATTAGGCATTGACACTATAGTAAAACAAGACTCCACACTTTCGCTAGTGTGCACTGATCATCACAAAAGACTCAATTTGATAACAAGCTAGTCAAAATGAGATGCAAAGAGTTCACATATTGTCTATGCAACTTTATTTGGCCTCATCATAGCCGCACATTCATGTTCGTTCGATTGAGAGCACTATTCAAGTCATCGATATTGATCGAAACTGAGACTTAAATTTTGCAAAAGAACAGC
>JAJOOO010031744.1:0-16910 GCA_029582685.1 Solanum piurae
GTGTGTGAAGTTTATAGCTAATCGAAAAGTGATAAAGAAGGTCTATTCATGTTACGTCAGTCATATGCTAATGCAAGTTGATCAATTCACCCTTTAGAAATAGGTTAAGAAAGTCATTGGTTCGATTAGAAATAGGTTAAGAAAGTCATCGGTTCGAATATGAGGAAGGACTTTTTCTTTTGGTATGCCGCTCCGGCAAGGAGAGAACAAATTTTGACCTATTATGTCACCTTTTTTTTACTTTAGAGGCTTCTCTCTTATGGCAATTTTTTCGGGGCATCTCGTTGTTCCATTCGATTGATCGATTCAAAGTTTCGAATCAGAGCCCAAGTCCATACTTTGACTAAGAAAAGTGGAAGTTCCTACTATGGAAATATTGGTATACAATTTTTTCGAATTAGAGAGTAGAGTATGAACCTAAAATCAATAAGAAAGAAAGTCATCAAGCAAAATAGTAATTGTCGAGTGTAGGTCTCCCATTCTATTACTCAGAGTTAGAACAATGTGTACATGTGTTAAAGACTGTGGATTCTCCAAAAAAATATTGTCCTACTCGTGTTGGATTCTCTAAACTAATTCAATAATTACTATTATGCCTTTAGTCCCAAAAAAGTTGAGATCGCCTATATAAACGCTTATTAACCATCTTACTACATCTAAACTCATGACATACCAATATTACGTAAATACAAATCAAAAGTAATACAAGTTCTTTATATTTTTCAAACCGATTAAATCTCTTAAAGGTTAAACCATCCCTCAAAAGCATAGGACCTCCATTAAATGTCAAAATATACGTATAAATAAAGTCGGTAAATTCAGTCCATATTTATTTAAAAAATCAAGTCGTTTAACTTATATGGACAAATATGAATATCCATATTTCCAATTGTTGAGCCCATTCATCACAACCTTATATGAGTCAAATATTCAGTTAAATTAAATAATCATTTTACCATAAAATAGAGCTCTTATACTAAATAATAATGATAAGTAACGTATAACAATATCTAATAATAACATAAAAAAACTACTATAAATATCAGTCCCAAACTTGATGAGCTGTATTAATATATTAGATATAAAAATATTACGTATTAAACTTGTGTATTTGATATGATAAGTTCCAAAAAAAACTTTCTTAAAAGGAAATTTTATAATAATATTATAGATAAAGTTTCTCATTTTGAGTTTATGTTTTATTGATCAATCAAACTAAAATCGTTGCAAGTTTTAGAATTTACTACGCATAACCTTAATGTTTATGCATTTAATATACTATTAAAAAATAAAATGAGACCAAGGGAGTAAGTAACTAATTATATCTTCATTTTGTAAAATAACAACTAATTTAGACTAACTATTTATAATATAAAAACACAACAACTAAAACAAATGGACCTAAACTAATTGTCACTTATCCAATTTTCAAGAAAATATAAAATATAATTTTCTTAGGGACTTCTAATAAAACATTTTCTTCCATTAAAATACTTTCAAATATTTTTTTGTTTAACAGATAATATGATCTAATTATTTTTCCTAATTTGGAGAAAAAGTAATTAGTCAATTACTTATATATGAGTCAAGACTTTGAAATTAAATAAAAAACTCTTATTGAGTATCTTTCCTTATATGAAAATAGGTATGATCTTAATATTTAGGGCTTTAAAATTTATTTTATTTAAAATTCCTTTTTTGGATTGTCTAATAGGATTATATTTCCTTTTGATCCTTATTTTATTATTAGAGCTATAAATTCTAATTAAGATTTTCCATATGTACTAAAATTGTAGTTGTAATAGAACATGTTAGAAAGAAAAACTATTTTGTAATTTGATCTTCATTGAACTTCTTTTAAGAATAAGAAAGGTCTTGATGAAATATTGTTCACTTTTTTAATCCAGTTAAAATGAAATTTCACACTAAACAAAATAGTTATTAATTATTTTATAATATTTAGGAAATTAAAATCAAATGAAAATTTTACTAAACCTTTTCGTATACGAAGTAGGTAATAATTTAAAATTTTCTTATTTGAAATGTGTGATAGAAATATAATTCTTTTTTATCATAATTTTATTATCATTAGTTAAAATTCAATTAAAATTTACCCTATATACTATAATTATAATTATAATAGAACATGTTAGAAAAGAAAAGTATTCTATCACTTGATCACCATTAAATTTATATTTAAGTAACATCTTTTAAAGATCAAAGCGTTTTAATTATTTTTTGCATAGCAAATTTTATTATTCTAATTTCAATTTAAGCCTTTTTCCCAACATTGTTGTGATTTTTTTTTTGTGTGTGTGCGCTTTCTTTACTTCTTTTTTTAGTACTGTACTTTTTAATCACGTAATGCATGAAACTATAATATGATTGATGAAAAAGTCCAACCTAAGTAAATATTATTTTTGACTAATTTCTTTGTTGGTTACATTATACTTATATTAGATTTTTTAATTTTGAAGTCAAGTATGCATAATTCACTTTGACATTTCAATTATAGCATATGAATTATTTTAAATAATATTGTGCTTAAGAATAACAAATACTATAGTCTACATCCCCTAATGGAATGTACAAATGCAATACTGATGGATCCTCTAAAAAAGGGAGAGAGTAAATCAATCTCGAGTTTCACATCAAGAATAAGTTGTAGCACATAAAGATCGTCCATCTTACCTTTCACATCTCGATTTTAGAGTTGTTTGCCCTAGCAAACTAGATCCTTGCTAGTTGAAACCATGGTAAGTTCATCAATGGTGATGACCAGAGCTCCAATGCATGGCAATGGAGGCGAAGAGTTGAAGCTTCAAGACTCTCTTCATATCCATCTCCTCTCAGATTTCGTCTTTCCTATTTTGCTTCAAGATTCACTCATAACTAATCTCTACATTACTAATAGATGTTTATCGACCCCATAAAGAGGGTAAAATTCTCAAAAAATCATATGGTAAGACAGATTTGGAAGGGCAGATTTAGTCAAAACTCTTAAAACACTGCAAAATCCAAAATTAGAAACTTCTGTTTAATATTTCTTTACTACTACATGAAGGTAAACCACAAATAGCAGAAAAATAAGATAGGCCAGTACTACAAGCCAAATAGACCAAACACTAAGATAGTTTGATCATTCTTCATCCTCTTCATCACCATCACCACCAGCAGCCTTTTTGGCAGCAGACTTTTGGTTCTTTCGCTTCACTCTTCCAGGACGGCCACCACCAAACGGACTAGTGAGAGAGAAGTCAATGTGCTTCTGGGAGTCCACTCTCACCATAAAAGAAGCAACATTCACCACCTGCCTACCAACTCTGCAATGCAAAGATATTGTGAATCAGAACCGAGAGATCCGAATTCCCGGGCACCAAATAAAAAGTAGGTACATTACTACACTGGGGATTCTGTATATATGTGATTCTGCATGGTGTAAAACAAAACTAGTGCTATATGCAGCAGACTTCCTTCTTCTGATAAATACTTGAAAGAAATGAATAATCATGCAGCAGATATTATTTTCATGCCATGTCTAGTATGTTGTCATAAACTCACTACATTTAATAAAATCCTATTTGCATGGAAATGGAAATCGTAGTATAAAGTGCGTTTGAAAATAACTCCAGAATAAAAATAAAGTGTTCCTTTCCCGGCTAATATTGATTGACGAAAAAAGAAAATTTTGATTGATGAAATGAAACAATCTTCATAACATGGAACTTTGATCTACTAGACAATGCCAGATAAAAACTTGTCTTTAATTGTTGATGGATCTTTGTAGGCATTTATAGGATCGTCTAAACATTTGGTGTAAAATCAACGCCAATAATTCAGGAAGATTTTGAAAAATAAGAAGTGGTTGAACCCAAAAATGCTATATTGGTAAATTGTGTTCTTCACAAATCCAGCAGAGATATATGCACAGCAGTGGGAAAAATTGATAAACAACAAAAACAAGCAAGACTGAAATTATTTATTTCCATTTTGCCAATAAAGGGACTATTTGTACCTGATATGCCTTTGCCTGATGAGCACTCTGGCATGATGAATTGACTTAGCCATGCCAGTCTTGAAGACAAGTGTTTGGAGACGACGCTCAAGAAAGTTCTCCACGGTGAGTGCCAAGACATAATCAAGCTTGTTTTGGCTCTCATCCAACAATCCATACCTGTTCATCCTCCTCAAGAGAGCTTCACCTTCAAAAATACGACGTGGATCCTTCTCATCCAATGTCAGAAGCATTCTAGCAGCATTCCTGATACGGCTCAAAGCATACTGAACTCTCCAAAGCTCCCTCTTGCACCTTAGTCCATACTCTCCTACAAGCTTCAATTCTGCATCCAATCGCTCCTTCTCGTAGGGCCTTCGTGGCTTCTTAAAGGTCTTCCCATCTGAATTACATATCACAATTATGTAAGATAGACTTAATTACCATGTGAATATACTATACACAGCCTGAATTTTGAGCTAAGCATATCACAGCAAAGTTGAAAAATACAGACTATTAGACATAAAGACCAATTAATGTTAGGTCAGTGCTTATAACAGACGTCATCAATCAATCAACTAATGACTAAATCACACATCAGATGTCGTCAACTAAACAACCCGAAAAATGCTACTCCCTCCATTACAATACATGAGGGATACTTCCCTTTTCAGACCATACCAAAAAAAATGACACCTTTCTAAGGTTAAAATCAACTTAACTTAAATATATCTGTACTCTTAATAAAATGATTTTTAGTCACACCAAACATCTACGGTTCATTTTATAACACAAATTTCAAAAGCCTTCAACTTTTTCATAATATTCGTGTCCAGTCCAAACGATGTCACATAAATTGGGACGAATGAAGCACATAATTTAACTTTAAGGTAAATAAGGAGTCTCTCAAAACATAGAGGCTCCATAACCTCACTCTTAGCCCAATGATAACATAAAAGTCCTCAATCGCACTAAAAAAACGAAAAATGAAAAGTGACCCAATTTCGAATTCAAGCAATACAATTGAAATTTACATTCCAAACCAACTGATCATACAATTATAACCTTCAAGGTTCTCCATTAATGAAACAAATAAACTTATACAAACCAGGACAATTACCAGCTACTCAAGTCTCCACAACAATGGTACAATTAGCTAAAAAACACTGAAACTTCATAATAAAACCAGACTATTAGCAACATGCATTGACCTCAAATGCTGCATACATCCATACTAATACTAAATTCCCCCAAAAAAATCACTAATTTGTGTATAATCAAAGAGACACAATGAGAGATTAGACATAAAAAGAGAAAAAATACTCACAGTTGCGATAAAAACAGACGTGCACCATGTTTGTTCGTCTCCTTCAATGTACAGAGATCGCAGAGAAGGTAAAGCATACTGCTATATACTTATCAAACCCTAATAGGCCTTTAATGAATTCTAAAAAAATTGGGCCCAAACTTTGTTTGGGTAGTGAACAGAATTTTTTACCCAAAAGTTGGACCCATGGGTCAATGTACTCTCGAATTCGTATTCACACGTATTTTATTTGGATATTGCTATTTAACATGTAAATTCTTTTACGAAGGCATGTTATTTGGTTGTCTCCATTTGATCTTATACCTATATTGAAAAAAAATATTCAATGGATATTCAGTGTTAGATAATTTTACACGAACTTCTCTTCTTCTTTTTTCCGCTTTCTTTTCGGTTATTGTATAATACTAGTATTTTTTGCAAAGATTTTTCATTTTTAGGGAGAAAGAGATCACTCATTCAAGAGATAAGAGCAAGAGTTTAAGCTTTCATATCTGAACTCTTGAGTGTATATGCTTTGATTCTTCAATAGGTGAGAAAATTTGTTGGAAAAAAAATCGAAAACAATTTGAATTTTTTAAATAAATTTGAAGACAATTTAAATTTTTGAGAGAAAAGAAGAGAGACTTCAAATAAAATTTAAATTTATGGAAGAGTAAGTTGAACGAGTATAAGTCTCTCGTATATCGCAATTACAAATCTCACATTGTAATTGTGATAGAAGAGATTTTACTATACGTGTTTATGAACTACAAGTCATAATTGCGACATCTGCATCTTATTAATCTGGCAATATTTCAATCATGTCTTTTCCAAAAAAAAAAAAAGTTTTTCTCACATTTAGTAGATAAATTCTTTACTAAAAGATATTATTAAATAAATAAAATACGTAACGTATTTTAAAGATTGATGGGTTGCTTCTCAACAAATGTTTGATTTAATGTTATAACACAATGCAGGGTACCTTATCGTTTTCCCTTGAGCAACATAATGAGGTTTACTTTTGTTCTCATAAAATCGTAGGAGACAATATGTACACGAACGTGCCAAATGTCACTTACCTTGCTCTTGTCTTTTCTTTTTGCAGATCCACTTAAATACATAAGGATGAAATTGTGTATCACTATACAAATCTAATGTAGAAAAATGCTTGAAGTGCGATTTCAAGAATTCAATTTGCAATTTATACTTGAGTTCGACATCCTCAACTTCCTTTACCATGACACACTTTTTCATCCTCACATTTTTTGTCACGAGTAACAATAAGTTTGATTTACTAGTTGTGTTTTTGGCTATCTTCTCATAGTTCTTCATAATATATTATAAGACGTGGTCTCTCTCTATCTCCACAACAAACTCGCGCTCCCATAATTTTGAATTATTTTGTGAATGTCATCAAACGTGACATTGATCATTCTTTTCGCCTTTTTTCATCTTCCTCCAATACAATTTGATCGGTGCGATTTATCTTTGTTTTCATAAAATTATTCGCTTTCTTAATTTTTGAATTAATATTTGATGTCGTCAAACCAAACATCTTTTTTCTTAGTTTTGCTTACTATTGCATTTGTCAAACTCAAAAATACAACTTACAAATTAGTTACGATTAATAGTCAAGAGGTAAAAAAATGTTCACAAAATACTGTAATATCCGCTTTAATCTTCATAAATTCAAACAATATTAAATGAAAGTAAATTTAACTTAAATTATATGTTACAAATAAAAAATCGTCAATAAAAACAATTGTTTACAAGAAACTAATCATAATTTTTTTTTTAAAGAAGAAGAAGAAGAAGTTATCCAATTAAATAATACTAAAACAAATTGTTCCCATTTTTAATAAATGCACAAATATAAGAATGTTCTAATAACAATAAGAACAATCGATCAAATTCTAGGGTTCCAAATTTCCAATTAGGTCTTCTAATCTCAAAATTCACTGAGAGTCCGAGATTCAGAGAGAGTTCTGCCGCCGGTCGCTGCTCGTCTTCAGGTAAGTTCCGTCTTCCTCGTCTATTTGTTGTCATATACCAGAAAATTGCTGATAAGCTTCTCTGTTCGCCTGTTATGTGATGTATTTAGTGAGCTGAGATTAGCTGTTGAAGTTACATTTTCATGAGAAGAGAGAGATTTTGTGTTCATATCTGTAAATTTGTTGAGATCTTTTCAGTTATGTGATGTATTTAAAGAGCTGACATTAGCTGCTGAAGTTCCATTTTTTCATGAGAAGTGAGATTTTGTGTTCATATCTGTAAATTTGTTGAGATCTTTTCAGTTATCTGATGTATTTAAAGAGCTGTTGAAGTTCCATTTTCATGTGGCTTACCCGAGGGAAAAATTATGAAGATATGAATAGGCTTCTTTTTTTTTTCCTTCAATCATTCGTTCTCAATGCTATGTGCCACAAATGAATTGTTCTTTTTTGAAAATGAAATTCGCTGCAACTTGCAGGAATAGAAATGTTTGGCACCACAACAATATTGCCCCTTCCGGCGCCCCCGTTGGATGGGAATCTGGGACCAACACCTCCAGCTCAGGTGGTAGAGGAACCAGAGGATGATACCATGGAAGAGAATGAAGAGGACAACAATAAAGCCAACAAGGTTCCAACATCTGTTGCTACACATACGAGAACTATTGGTATCATTTACCCTCCTCCAGATATTAGGAGTATTGTTGATAAGACTTCGCAGTTTGTTGCGAAGAATGGTCCGGAATTTGAGAAGAGAATTGTTCTAAATAACGCTGGCAATGCAAAATTTAACTTCTTGAATGCCTCTGATCCTTACCATGCCTATTATCAGCACCGTTTGGCTGATGCTCGCGCACAGAATCAGGCTTCTGGAGAGCAGCCTACTCAGCCAGATGACAATGAAGCAGCCCCTGCTCCTCCTACCGCTGATGGTGCTGAGGCAACTGCTAAACCTGATCCATCAGCTCAGTTTAGACCTGTCAGAAAGGTTCTCGAGCCACCTGAGGCAGAGCAATATACTGTAAGACTCCCTGAAGGGATCACAGGTGAAGAACTGGATATTATTAAGCTTACAGCACAATTTGTGGCCAGAAATGGGAAGTCTTTCTTAACAGGGTTAACAAGCAGGGAGATTAATAATCCTCAATTTCATTTTCTAAAGCCTACTCACAGCATGTTCATGTTTTTCACTTCACTTGCGGATGCGTATTCAAAAGTTCTGATGCCTCCCAAAGGCTTGACGGATAAGCTGCAGAAGAGTGCTACTGACATGACAACAGTCCTAGAGCGATGTCTGCATCGGTTGGAATGGGAAAGGTCACAGGAGCAGGCTCGACAAAAAGCTGAAGATGAGATAGAGCAGGAGAGGGTGCAGATGGCTATGATTGATTGGCATGATTTTGTTGTTGTTGAGACTATAGATTTTGCTGATGACGAGGATCAGGATTTACCTCCACCTATGACCCTCGAGGAGGTTGTAAGGAGGAGCAAGATGCCTACATTGGAGGAAGAAGAGTATGTTGAGCCTGGAAAAGAGGTGGAAATGGAGATGGATGAAGAAGAGGTGCAGCTAGTTGAAGAAGGTATGCGAGCTGCGACTCTTGAAGAGAATGGTGGTATCAAGAGTGCTGAAGCCATGGCAATTCCAGAGGAACAGGACCCACCAATGCGGATTGTGAAGAACTGGAAGAGGCCTGAAGAGAGGATCCTGGCTGAAAGAGACCCAACTAAGTATGTTGTCTCTCCTATAACCGGTGAGCTAATACCTATTAATGAGATGTCTGAACATATGAGGATCTCTCTCATTGATCCAAAGTATAAGGAACAGAAGGACAGGATGTTTGCGAAGATTAAGGAGACGACTCTTGCGCAGGATGATGAGATTTCTAGGAACATTGTTGGACTTGCAAGAACCCGTCCGGATATATTTGGTACCACGGAAGAAGAAGTTTCAAATGCGGTCAAGGCTGAGATTGAGAAAAAGAAGGAAGAGCCGAAGCAAGTCATATGGGATGGTCACACAGGTAGCATTGGTCGCACTGCGAACCAGGCAATGTCTCAGAACAGTGATGAACAGAATGATGCTGCAAATGATGCAAGAAACCTTCCTGGACCGCAGGCTCCTCCACCTCCCAGACCCGGTTTTCCATCTATTAGGCCACTACCTCCACCACCTGGGCTTGCACTGAATATTCCTAGGCCTCCCAATGCAGTCCAGTATTCTACTCCTGGGGTTGCTGCTCTCCCTCCCCCTCGACCTCCTATGGTTAACATGATTCCTCAGGTTCGGCCCCCACCTCCTCCCATGCCACAAATGCCAGGTCAGCAAAATCTCATGGTGAATCGCCCTCCAATGCCTCCATCAATGGGTATGAATTCTCATAGCCTTCCAATTCCACCACCTCCTGGATCACAGTTTACACCTTTGGGAGCACCTCGACCCTTTGTTCCCCACCCGATGTCCCAGCCCGGAATGTCTATGGTCCCGCCGCCTCCTATGCCCCAAGGAATGCCGCCACCCCCTCCACCAGAGGAAGCCCCTCCTCTCCCTGAAGAGCCAGAGCCGAAGAGGCAAAAGCTTGATGAGTCTATTCTCATTCCTGAAGACCAGTTCTTGGCTCAGCACTCGGTATGGATAGCTATTTTTTCTCCCCAACTTTTACATAATTGTCTGGGTCTCTCTGTGAATTTTGCTTAGTGCCTCATTTTTCTTACATCCATGGAAATTTTGTTGCCTGCTGGGGTTGTATTGCAGGGACCTGCAAGGATCAATATATCTGTGCCGAATACCGATGAAGGGAATCTCAAAGGACAAGTTCTGGAAATCACAGTGCAATCTCTGTCCGAAACCATTGCTAGTCTAAAAGAGAAGATTTCTGGGGAGATCCAGCTGCCCGGGAACAAACAAAAACTGAGTGGAAAGGCTGGTTTTCTCAAGGACAACTTGTCTCTTGCGTACTATAATGTTGCATCTGGAGAAACACTCGGTCTCTCACTAAGAGAACGTGGTGGGAGAAAGAGATGAATGGGGAGTTATTTGGCATGGCCTTCAAAGGTTTATTTTGCTACTGTTCGGCATATCTAATCCTTGTTATAAATTTTAAGAATTCTCCATACTTGTTTCATGTTATTTGGGAGATTATACTGGTCTTGTACTTTAGTTTTTCTTTCTGCAATTTAATCAACTTTATTTTTCAAGCTGATGGCTGAGTATCTACTACAGATTTTGGCATGTTGGTGATCATCCATGAGGACAACAGGAAGTTTACTAGTTCTATGTCTATAAAGATGCCATGACTGTGGGTTCACGGGTTGTGTTTATGTTACTAATTTGTGTTTGTCTCACCACGTGCAGTTGCTCCACCCTAACTACAGCTCAGTTGTTATTTTTTTGTATCTTCCGAGTCCAAGGCACATTCTGGAATTAGAACTTTTCTGATGTCTTCTTGGCAAACATTCCTTATAATTTTGGAGGTTACCCTTAGCAATTAATATCTCAAATTCTTCTGTGGACTTTAGGACCTATTTCTGTAGAAGATGTGCTTGTCGTGGTGGGAGACGCTGGTCCCAAGCACACCTGCCTCTTTTGTGGTGCGTTTTTGGGGCACTTGAGTCTTGAGTCTCGAGTCTCTATGTTCAAGTTATATGTAGCTTCATTCTTTTTTTTGACAATGGTAACTGTTATATGTAGCTTCATTCTTTTCGTTTGTTTTGATGGAATCTGCTGTGTGGGAGGAGTGGCTAAGGTTTCGCTGATGTGCCTTTATTTTATCAATACAGCTTTATACCCCTGTTAGGAGTTGTGATGTATGCTGCATTTGTTGGTTGTGTTGCGAGGTCCTATCTCGATAACAAAAGCAGGTAGAGTTATTGTTCTTTTCACTGGTGTGTTCATTTTAGTGTTTGATGAGATCCTGTTGGCAGATATCAAGATTCAACACTTCACTTTTTGCAGGCTTTCGAAGGAAGTTGCAAATGATTGATACGTCTTTCTTATGTAATCGTTGGGAATTCGTTATATTCTGACAGATAATGTGCTATCTTAGTATTCTTCTGCTATGATTCTTAAAAAGGAATTGGTTGATCAGTTTATATATGTTTATGCTTTTGTGCATGATATTAGTACTAGTGACATATACAATATATTCATCAAAAACAACATTATTTATTCCACATGCTAGCTAGAACTAGCCAATTATTCATCACACTAACACACACATACTATAATGTGTATGGACATTGACATTATATTATTTATCATTCCACATGCTAGCTAGTTGCAAATTATTCATCACACAAACACAGTTACTTCTAATGTTTGTGTGTGTGTGTATATATACACACTATTTCTGGAGAAGGTGACCCTCTATATCCTTGGTCATGTCAAGGATATTACCAAAGTGAATGAGGGGTTCTGGGGTGTCTTCAGTTTTCTTTTCGTATTCAATTGTCCAAGTAGTCCACTGGTGGTCACAAGATGTTGTATAATCAAAGTAATTATACAACTCTAATAAATCTCCTTCAATAACTTTCCATTTGATCAATTTCTTGTAAGGATCGACGGCTTCAATTAAGTGCTTCATATACCTTTCTTGTCCAGCTATAATCATTAGAAACAGAAAATACAGGAGATCGTTATCACTAGTTCAACTGTTCAATACCTTATGAAAGATTTAAACATTTACAAAATATTATTTGGTGAGAAAATAATATTTGTGATGTTATTAGTACTTTGATGAAATTTTTTTATTACTAATGATTAGAAGTAATATTTAAGTGTTAGTAGGAGCCAATAGAAAAAAATGTAAAAGTTAAAATAATTTTAATTAAGAATTATAAGTTAAAATAATTTTAATTAAGAATCTCTTCCACCCATAAGCGAAAGAAATTATATTCCTTTTATGAAAATTAAAGGATATACTTGTACTATATTTATGAAAATTAAACACCATCGTTTTTTTTTTCATGAAGATTATTTTCTTAAAAATTAACTTTCTTATTAGTTATTATCAAATACTACAAATAGAGAAAATTTATGCAAGTAAATCATATTGAGAGAGATAGAGTACCAAAAAAATGTTTGTTACCTTTGTTATATTTTCAACTAACAATCGAACCAGTCTTTACGATTTCACCTTCATGAATCTCAAAATGGACGATATTTCTAGGACTTATATTGGGTACCTGATGAGTACTGGTGTGAAAAATATCAAAAAACGAGCCCCCTCCACAATTCATCTCCATTGAAGCAATTAACTTACCTTTCAAACCCATATTATCTACTTCTTAAGAATATCAATACGTTGTGAAAAAAGTGGTGAGAAAATATTTAGAACTTGTAGTCTTTATATAGATTTCAATTAAATGTGAAATGCTAGAAAGTACCAAACATTTTCCACCACATATCTACGAGTTAATAATATTTTGCACCCTCAATGTATTATCATTTTAGCTATTCACACCTTAACCTATTTTAAAATAATAATTTATTACCTAACCTTTTACTATTATAGCAAAATTACCTTTAAAAAAAACTTACAATGTATCATACATATTCCTTCAAAGTGTTAAATGTGAAACTTACAATGTTGTATGATAGAATAAACAAATATATTTATAAGAACAAATAATTGTCAATGGTGAAATTAGAAATTTTATTAAAAATGTTCAAAATTTAAATATATATAAACATAATTTTTAACTTGTACATAATATATTTTTTTATAAATATAACATAGTTTTCATTGAATAGTGTTTAATAACCACCTTCACTCTATATAGCTATGCCACTACAAACAGTTAATAGCACATGCCTATCGCAAAAAATAAAGAGCACCTTTCACATATAGCTAATATAAAAATCATATTTGTATGTTATAGCTATAGTTTGCATAATTGTGCTACATAACAAATTTTATGTTTGCTATGGAGCTTTTGATTTGTATAATTCACTAGATACATTCAATTTTATACAAATTGTTCAGTTTTGTATAAATTCATTTATACATTGTAATTTGTATAATAAGATCTGTATTTGTATAATTATAAGTGTATAGGACGAAAATATATGTATTTGTATTTGTATATACATTTTTCTCTCGCTTTATACAAACACAAACACATTTTATACATTTGTATACCGAATGGGTAATTGTATACCTAAAATGGCTAATTGTATACTGAATCAGATGGCAAAAAAATGAGATGTTTGCTGCGAATTACAAATAAAATAAACTATGGCTATAACATTTAATTTGAATTAATAATTTACTATTTCATATAATTTTCCCAAAAATAAATCATATCTATTTGTTTAATTTTCTTTTCCTAATACCTATTGGCACATGCCTATTGTGTGAGATATAAAATTATAAATGAAGGATGTCATATCTCAAATTCTCAACCACAAAATAATAACTTTTTAGACTTTGCAAAATATGAAATAAAATAACAAATAAAATTGAAGGATGTCATATCTCAACCACAACATAATAACTTTTTAGACTTTGCAAAATATGAAATAAAATAACATACATCTTATAATGGAATATTAGAATTATGGTGGTCGATAAATGTCCATAATTTCTTAGATACTACTTCCATTACTTCTCACCGTTATGATTGTAACCTAGTACATCTTTATAGCCTTCCTCATGATCTTATTGGTTAATCTCATGTTCATGACATTCTTTAGTATTCATTAATATAAGCCCATAAATAAAGATTGCGGATCATACATATAAGTTATACATACTTCATACTTGAATAAACTTCGAAACACTTGAAAGAAATAAGAAAGTTTCCTCTAACTAGTGAGATGAGAAAAAACTAAATGACATCTTATTTTTTAGTTTTCCATCCAGAATATGGGAATTCAAATACAAGTCTAGATCATGGATATTTTCACCCCAGATCTGGCACTGACATATGCAACATATTCATCAAAAACAACATTATTTATTCCACATGCTAGCTAGAACTAGTCAACTATTCATCACACTAACACACACATACTTATAATGTGTATGGACATTGACATTACATTATTTACTATTCCACATACTAGCAAATTATTCATCACTCAAACACACTTATTTCTAGTGTGTGTATTATATATATATATATATATATATATATATATATATACACTATTTCTTGAGAAGGTGATTTTCTATATCCTTGGTCATGGCAAGGATAACACCCAAGTGAAGGAGAGGTTCTGGGGTATCTTCAGTTTTCTTTTCGTATTCAATTGTCCAATTAGTCCATTGGCGTTCACAAGATGTGGTAAAATTACAATAATTATACAACTCTAATAAATCTCCTTCAATAACTTTCCATTTGATTAATTTCTTGTGAGGATCGACGGCTTCAATTAAGTGCTTCATATACATTTCTTGTCCAGCTATAATCATTAGAAACAGAAAATAAAAGAGATCGTTATCACTAGTTCAACTGTTCAATACCTTATGAAAGATTTAAACATTTACAAAATATTATTTGGTGAGAAAATAATATTTGTGATGTTATTACTACTTTGATGAATTTTTTTTATTACTAATGATTAGAAGTAATGTTTAAGTGTTAGTAGGAGCCAATAGAAAAAAAATGTAAAAGTTAAAATAATTTTAGTTAAGAATTAAAGTTAAAATAATTTTAATTAAGAATTTCTTCCACCCATAAGCGAAAGAAGTTATATTCCTTTTATGAAAATTAAAGGATATACTTGTACTATATTTATGAAAATTAAACACCATCGATTTTTTTTTTTCATGAAGATTATTTTCTTAAAAATCAACTTTCTTATTAGTTATTATCAAATACTCCAAATAGAGAAAACTTATGCAAGTAAATCATATTGAGAGAGAGATAGAGTACCAAAAAAATGTGTGTTACCTTCGTTATATTTCCAACTAACAATCGAACCAGTCTTTACGATTTCACCTTCATGAATTTCAAATTGGACGATATTTCTAGGACTTATATTGGGTACTTGATTAGTACTGGTGTGAAAAATATCAAAAAACGAGCCCCCTCCACACTTCATCTCCATTGAAGCAATCAATTTACCTTTCAAACCCATCTTTTCTACTTCTTAAGAATATCAATATGTTGTGAAAAAAAGTGGTGAGAAAATATTTAGAACTTGTAGTCTTTATATAGATTTTAATTAAATGTGAAATGCTAGCTAGTAGAAACATTATCCCACATATCTACGAGTTAATAACATTTTACACCCTTAATGTATCATCATTTTAGCTATTCACACTTTAACCTATTTTTAAAAAATAATTTGTTACCTAACCTTTTACTTTTATAGCAAAATTACCTTTAAAAAGAACTTACAAGGTATCATACATATTCCTTCAAAGTGTGAGAGAATAAACAAATATTTTTATAAGAACAAATAATTGTCAACGTCGAAATTAAAAAAATTATTAAAAATGTTCAAAATTTAATATATATATAAACATAATTTTTAACTTATTTACATCATATAATTTTTTATAAATATAATATAATTTTCATTATAGCACACGCCTAATGCAGAAAATAAATCATATCTATTTGTTTAATTTTCTTTTCCTAATACTTATTGGCACATGTCTATTGTGTGAGATGTAAAATTATAAATGAAGGATGTCATATCTATTTGTTTAATTTTCTTTTCCTAATACCTATTGGCACATGTCTATTGTGTGAGATATAAAATTATAAATGAAGGATTTCATATCTCAACCACAAAATAATATCTTTTTAGACTTTGCAAAATATGAAATAAAATAACAAATAAAATAACACACATCTTATAATAATGGAATATTAGAATTATGGTGCATGGTCGGTAAATGTCCATAACTTCTAAGATGTTACTTCCATTACTTCTCACTATTATGATTGTAACTCAGTACATCTTTATAACCTTCCTCATGATCTAAATGGTTACTTTCATATTTACGACACCCTTTAGTATTCCTTAATATAAGTCCATAAATAAAGCTATTGCGAATCATACATGTATGTTATACATACTTGAATAAACTTCGAAACACTTGAAAGAAATAAAAAAGTTTCCTCTAACTAGTGAGATGGGAAAAACTAAATGACATCTTATTTTTTTTAGTTTCCCATTCAGAATATAGAAATTCAAATTTAAGTCTGGATCGTGGGTATTTTCACTCCAGACCTGGCACTGAAATACTTGGATCTGAGGGATTAATAGAATGGAATACTACATAAGTGACAGGAAAATACCCATGGTCCAGACTCCTTATAAAACTTAAATAAACACTTTTTTTTAAGTTAATTTTTGCGATTATATTAGGCTCGAGATCCATTTCTTATGATGATGTAACCAAATATTTTATTTGTGTTGAATAAATGTTATACTAACGGATGTGTCTCATGAAAGTACTCAAGTTCATAATTTCTCTCCTCTTTATATTTGTGTTTTTATTTAGATATGACCAAAGCAAAAAGTGGTCAATTGAATTCAAAATCTAAGAATGCAATAGTGAAAACCATTCAAGTTCATCATTAAGACATTTGGCTCTAGGGTTGAATATATTCTTTACATGAATATAATCACTCTTATCATATGATTCTAAAAGTTATATAT